>JAUEJJ010000046.1:8290007-8303837 GCA_032164275.1 Synergus coniferae
CAAATATTTTTATCAGATTCAGAGAAATATGAAAAAAGTTTCCGTCTAATAAAATTAGGTATAAACTGTACATAAGATTTGTAAGTATGCATCAAATTAATTTATAATTAATACTATTGTAATTAAAATTAAATTTATTTTTCTCAGAATGTTTTAGTGATATTCAATGACGCACATTAAAATTCGGCCTTGTCTACATGACTTCAGTGCCGACGTGATAAATCTCGCTCCCACAAACTCGTAATTAACAGGCCGTTGATCACGCTGATTTAGTTACACGAGCAGTACCATGCAGGGAACGTGTAAACTCGCTTCACAGTTTCGAATTTTGTACAATACTCTTCATTTCTCTAATATATATTAGAGATATCAAGGGCAATTTAATACGTGGAGATTTTTTTATAGTTATAAAGCTTATTGATTCAAAGGTTTCATAAAAGGTTTAATTTGACTCTTTACAAATAGCATTATCAATGTGTATAATGTATATTATAGTACGTATTTATATAATTATATAGCATTAAACAATGTTACTACTTTATTTATAAGCACATATTAAATTTTCATGTCAATCTGATACAGTATTTATACACCTTCACTTTTATGCGTTTTAAATTTGTAAAATAAAATCGAGTTTAACGTGTTGAAATACTGAATCTGTATTAATAAATTTTAAACAAGATTCATATGCAGACTATGAATTATTCAAGTGACAAAGTGGACTGATTGATTGAACCAAATTTGAGGTATTATTGGCCACTTTTAATTAATGTTTTACCTTAGTTTGATTATTTATATAAAAAGGTATTATGGATACTATATTCATATATTATGCTAGGAATTTCTTAAATTAAATTCAATTTAATATAATAATTATAAAACTTAAAGAACCCTTGAAGAAGAATAATACATGTCCCACCTCACGAACTCTCTTTTCTGCTCAAACTCACGTCTGACAGAAAACATCATAATCTACTGTATACAGTG
Organism: Synergus coniferae; assembly: GCA_032164275.1. NCBI lineage: Eukaryota > Metazoa > Arthropoda > Insecta > Hymenoptera > Cynipidae > Synergus > Synergus coniferae. Next base: position 8,290,995 of record JAUEJJ010000046.1, read on the forward strand.
GAGTAACTCGAGTACGTTCGGACAGGACAAACACGTCTGATAGAAACTGTCCTTATCTACTTGTGGGAAAAGTGCTATCCTCAGCGAAAGAGAAATGTATAATCCGCTCATCCAGAACCACATTTTACACGTAGGAACAGAAATGGTATTTTATCAATTCATAAGGTGTAAAATAAAGAATCCCTTACCAAATAGAAGCATTTCATTTTTCACGTGATTTGAATTTTCTTTTACTCAAAAGTAGAATTGAAGGAAGTGAATATCCATCAATTAATACCTAATTTTAATTTTAAGACCAGTGCTTTCAGATCCAGCTAAAAATTCACCCCCTCCACATCTACTATTTTATCGAAAAAAAGTAATTTATTAAATATATCTAATGCGGAAAAATTTTCTTATATAATTCAAGAAAATACTTTAAAAAGTAATATAAAAAGTTTGCTTTTATATTTAAAAGTTTTCTAAATTATATTTGACAAATTACTTTTTTTCGATAAAATAGTGGATGTGGAGGGGGTAAATTTCTAGCTCGATCTGATTTGGATAAAAATTGGGACGCCTGAAAAAGTGGATTGTCTAGAGAGTAAAGATTTAAGTTAAAGTCATTTTAAAAATCAAAATTTATTAAATATAAAAATGGTGACCATTTTATGCGGAGAAAAATATTCTCGGCCATAATAATAATAATAATAATAATAATAATAATTATTATTATTATTAATTAAATGACAATCCAGTTGTAAAAATGGTTACATCTTATTTAAAATAAGCGCGAACGTCTATAATTTCATTTCATAATTAATAAATGATGTGACCTATCCAAAAAAATTGACGTCCACCTTGCTCAAATGGGCGTCGGGGGACTGAATGTTTGAGGGTGTTGAGGTTGATTGTTACAGGTCGATGGGGGTGAGAAACAGGTACAGGTTAATCGAAATGAACCCGGGATAAACTGAATGAGGCGGAGGTTGGAGAGTGATCAGGTTGTCGCCGGTGTAGCTTGTGAACGGTGAGTTTCAGGGAGGAAAACAGGGAAGTGGTGGCAGATGGGTGAAGGGAGGAAAAGAGGGATTTGACCCTGCTTGTGCACCTGGATAGGAGGATGTAATCAATACCACAGAAAGCGCGCGCTGCGCCATACCAGGCTCGCCTCTTATCCGCTACCTACCAATAGTCCAATAAAGCATATACAGGTGCTCGATACGGGGTACGAGTTCACTTTTTGTTTTAAAGCCACTCGAGTGCACTTGGAAAAAAATAGAAACGTGCATTTTGACTCAATTCCTATTCAGAAAGGAAGGTGCTTCAATCATAAATCGCAACAAACAACTCGTCTTGGTTCAACTCATCAATTCAGATACCGATCTTTTGCTAATTGATGGAAAAAAAATTCATCAGTCTTTTAAGGAATTCTCATGAAAAGGTGCTGGATCGATGTAAATTTTATATGAAGGCTGTTCTGTGAAACATGTTCTATTAAAAGTCTGCATTTTTCAGGAGCTAAGAAATATGGAATATACATATCTATATGTGGAATATTTTCCACATATTCCTGGAATGAAATTTATAATATAATGAGACTCAAATTGGACGTTATGGAATAATTAGAGAAAATTTGTGAATGCCGATTCAGAAGGAAAGTTTCTTGCACAATGAAGGAAGCACTTTATTCCCTATGAGACTTATCTCGTCTTCAGAATTATAATAAATGAATATAATATTAAATGAATACATGAAACTATTAATTAATTATATTAATTAAGATGTGAGAAGTTTTGAGAATGATAAATTGGGCTGCGAGAGACAATTTTCGAGTTAAATGGGCTGTAAAGTTTTTTGCCAAGGAATTAACTTTGCGCAAAGTCGTAACGCAAAGTTCTAATCCAAAGCGAAAGATAAGTTGATATAGGCACTTTGGGAGTTCATTCCTGTGCATTACTGTTCCACTAATGAAGATCAGGGGCCGATGAAACGAGCCCGTAGGTGGTAGTTTGTGATTGACATTTATAGGAATATCTGCGACCTGCATGCACGCGACTGTATATCAGCGATAAAAGGAAACGAACATAAAAACAGATTTTATGGAATCTACAGGCTAGTTTAACACAGATTAATAACCTTTTCAGACCTGCAGGTGGTCAACCTATTTAAAATTGCAGTAATCGCTAATAATTTATTTTCAAAAAGTTTCGGATAAATTTTGTTAATTAAAATTTTCATATTGATCTTTAAATCCCATTCGTACACCTTATCTACTGGACAGAGTATATATGAGTATAAAAAAAATATTTAGAATATTTTGGAAACTTATTACAGATGCAGACTTCGGAAGCTGCGACCACGATCCACAATATACCAGAAGACGATCGAGTCGAGAAAATGTCTCGGTAGATCGCACAAGTAATCCTTTTCAGGTGAATAATCACTGAAGTTAAACCACTTAGTGGTATTAGTAACAATTACTTTAGAACTTAGAAAAAGTCGCGAGCTCAGTATGAATTAGACAGGAGTTTCATTTTGGATTTTCACTACCTTTCACCTCGAGAATTAAAACGGAACTGAATTAATTGAAGTATATTATATGCCCAATATATACAAAACAGGTCGGTTGATCCAAAAAAATGACAGAGTGGGAAAAGATAAGGGCAGGTATAAAAATCCCAAGAGTAATAAAATCCTTCCTCGATTGGTAAATACTTTCCCATATTTAATAACTCGATCGGACGAGATTACTTTTGTCGAAAATCAAAACGATGTCAATAAACCATCAACAAAATTCATCCAAATTTGAAAGGGGGAAAAATAATCCATATTGCGTTTTGAACTGGATGCATTGAACAATTTCTAAATATTAATAAAAATAAAATAATATAAATTAGATAAGGTTTATAATTTCTGAAAAGAGAATTTTAAATTTCTACGTTTTAGTTTTCTTTGGAAAAACAAGTAGACGACTGAAATTCAAAAGTTGGAAGTTTTCGCTATTTTGAAAACTTGATCAAAACTTTTCTAATGTCAACAGACTTGCCTTCTTGCATTGGAGGGTCGCCAAAGTCTGGTTAAGAAATAAAAGTAAAAAAGAATATGATAAGGTGAAAAGAGCAAAGATTCCCCCTTCGATATTTCTTTTATTTGAGTTTCGCATCAGGATATCGTAGCGACATTTCGAACAATGTCACACCTTACTCTCGACAATTTAGTTGTGATTATAGTTACAATATACATCGTACGCTAGATGAAACACTTAATAATATATTTACCTATCTAGAGGTACGCGAATGATAGAAAATCAAAATCGCAGGTGGAATGTAAACTTTCGTCGAATTGAAAATGTACCTTGAATAGCAAAGGCAATGCACGGAAGAGTTTAAATAATATTTCTGATAGTTACCATACCAAAATGTACATTTTACACTTCAACATCACTTTTCCTTGATAACATAATTATTATAATTGTAATTATAATAATAGTCTCATTTCTTAGCTCTAGGTTTTTACACTTAATTAGGTACTCTCTCCCACGAGTTAGGTTTAAGTAAATTATGTTGTGTTAGTATTTACACGTAATTTTCTTTTTATTTTTGCATCTGGGCATCCACGAATCGGAAGCTAATTTGTATTCTGGTGAACTTTATTTATCTTAACAAATATATATTTTAAAGGATCTCTTCTTTTAGGATTTTGAAATTTAGTTGGTATTTGGTTTTTCAAAAAATCCATAAATATTGATTAGATCAAAATTCCTTTAAGATTTAAAACCTTAAAATTGATGAGTCTTATTTTCAAAATAAGGTACAAAATATATTTCAACTTGAATGACAGCTCAAAGACGTCCATTTCGAAAATGTCTTTTCCATGTTATTTTCCTTCTGGTTTCTTTGGGTAATTTTTTGCTCTAAGCTTTGCAGAATACTTTTCGAGATCAGTATATTTTAAAGCTTTGCTTCAACAGGTATCGGTCCATGGCTAGCTGCCAGATCGAGTCGATGCCCAGTTGCAATGTATCCTAATCGCCTAATCCGACTGTCGTAAGACTTTTTCCATGGCTGTATTTTATGTTTAAATCCAAAGAGAGTATGACGTGCCATAAACTGGCTTAATCAATCTGTTTGAAAAACTCCGACAGTCGGTGCGGATTTAAAATTTATGTATAGGTACAGAGAGAACATTGCTTTTCTCAAACTTCCCAAGAGGAAATGCAATAAAAATCATCCATGAAAGAGTAATTTATTACAGGAGAGAAAAAGTAGTTGTTCTAATTACCATTAATAAGTTGGAAAAAGAAGGTCCCAGCTATACATCAATTTGGAAATTTAGTTTTGTAAAATTTCATAAATTTATATTGGACTGAATAAAAAGAAACATGAAATTCGTTTTATTGCAAATCTGTTTGCGAAGTGTTGGAAAGCAATTGTCGATACATCACTAATATTGAGTGTTGTACACTCTTTTTATTATTTTCCCTTATTTCTCCACTGACAAGGTCAGCCTTTTGAGTGTTATTTGCACCGCACTGTTTGTATAATAGTTTCGATCGCGTTATTGTTTACACGTACACTTGATGAGCAATTTGTAATAAAAATCTGTCACTGGCCTGGAATTTTTATAAACACAGATTATGTCTAATTCAGTAATTATAATTCTCGACGAAAACACATTTTGCTAATCAATCGCCAACCTAGTTACTTTCATTCTTTTTCATGTTCATTCTCAATTAAGCACCCTATTCATAAAAATGCTTTTCAACTTGCTGGCACGATTCCAGAGAACAGAACGTGTGAAATTCCTGTACATTCAATTCAGTAGTTCAATCAAGACATAATCAACTTTGCAAAATGAACGCTGGGTAAAAAAAATGAAAATGAAGTTCAGTCGACAAGTGAAGTTCAATTGCAGTTTAGCTTCTCATTGGTTCAGTCAATTTTCGAATCGTGTTTATTTAAGTTGTAATTATAATTGCTAGATTCGCAATTCCGTTGAATAGAAAGGATTTAAATTTTAATGTATAGTTTTTAAATTCTCCTTCGACTTTACATCATTTTACATCATTGTAAAAAAATGTACATATTTAAAGGAAAAGAAAACTGTATGAAATTTAAATAAAATGCACGTAAATTAAATGATTTCAACTCTTCTTTACAGTATGGAACCTCCTGCAACAATATTGCAGTCACATTATTTGTATCCTCTACAAGTACCGGAAACATCTCTCTAGCGTCTCATTATTTACATAAATATTCACATTACAAACTATACTAGCCAGGTGGCAATTAGAGTGCATCGAGTTCCGTCATTCTCGCTTTATATGTATATACAGGAATCTATATGTGTATCGTGGGTCAAATTTCTAACAGTAACATTTAACCAGACATTTTTACTAACTTGAAGCTCTCAACTGCTTTACAAAATGTCCACACTCGTGTTGGGAGAAAGAAACAGCTGAAGCATGTAAATTTTACTTAATTTAACGCAATCACACACAATGCGATTTACGTCGCTTGTCTCATCCAAAATTTACTAGATGTTTCTCACGCGAGTTGATAATTTCTCTCTGATTCTACAAATGAGCTGGTCACGTGCTGACGAAAAAGTTTCTCTTATCTATTTTTTGTTCAAGTGAACAGACAATTTTTTATGGGAAGGTGAGATGTGCAAAGAAATAATTGGGCCTTCAACTTTTAATCCAATAAAATAATTTCAAAATTCTGTACGATAAACACATGCGCCAGAAAATGTGAGAGATAAAAATCTTGAAAATTGTCCGATTGACGTAAATTACACAGTAATTAATCTTTTATCTCATCCTCTACAGTTTCAAAAAAAGCACACCTACCCCATTCAGAGAGAGTTTTCGATCTAACTGACTTTTATTTGCAGAAGCGAGTCTTTTGTTAAAACACGAATGGAAAGAAATTGTATTCGAGGTACTCTTCAATCGCAGATGGAAATAAAAAGAGAAATTGAAAACGTTCAGATGTAATGTTTGTACAATCGCTTCTAGACTCCTAAAGAAATTGTTTAAAAATGCTATTCCTTCTTATATCGTCACACGATTTCAGTGCATTTTTAAATTTTCAAAGCAAATTTCACAATGCACACAGTTACACAAATTCAATTACACCCACTCTCAATTATTGAGATGCATTAATGTGATGGTTGTGAGGTTTTACATTGACTATGTTGTACGTAACAATGAGATAAATCGTATTACAGATACACGATATTTTATGCATATGAATATCGATTAGTGGTACATTAATCATGCATCATTTCGCTTTGGCTACCATCTCTTTTCTTTTATACATTACACGATGATGCATTTCGGGAATTAATTTAATTATACAAAGTGTCCATTAACCCCATAGAAGTGATTCTTCGATTTTGAATCGCATCGCCGTCAGTTTGGTCAAAATATAGAATATATGTATCATATAAAAAGAACCACAGTATAATATTTAATTCAATTATATTCTGTTACTCTTTTTTATCTTCTCTTCTTTTTATTTCTTCTTCTAACTTTATCCTGTTTTTCAACCTCTCACAAATATTGTCCGGATCAACTAAATAACTAAACACTTTTTATTAAATACATATTTACACTCACGAATTCAGACTTTTCCACTCATCTCTTTTTTTTTATAAGTCCCTCGAGATTCGTAGAACCCTACTTCAAACAAACAGACGTACCGCTCACATACCGATCATTAGATCACTGAACCCAGAAAAAAGATTCGGAAATATTTTAGGATGAATAAAAAAATTAATGTAAATAAATATCAGGACGATTTACGTAAAATTTAAATTTGGAAGCGGTATATATTCATTCTAATATTTCATTCTCTCTGGTTTTTATACTTTTGGTAAAATACTTCTGAAATTCTCTTTGAATGGTCGCATCACCCGACCCAGTTCAATTTCACTATTTTTTTTTCTTTTTTACGATCGTATATGTTCAGATAAAATTAGTTTGATTTGATATATTATATTTGAATTTAATCGTATAAAGTGACATGAAAGGATTGAAAACTGCACAAAGTAAAAGCAGAAAGAAATAAAAGTAAAATTCTGTACAAAGTAAAAGGTAAGTATAGAATTTATTCTGAAATTACGAAGACAACTTTCAAACCTTCAGTTTTTTTTATGATTTCAAAGTCAACATTAAAATTTGCTTTACAATTTTTCATTTTTAAGCGTTTAAATCTGACTCGAGTCAAAACTGTTAAGGCTTTTAAGATAAAAGCTTCCATTACGAAATGGGATTGGAATATCGGGAAATCTATTTTTCAACTTACAGTTAAAAAATTGCAGAGTTTTGAAATTGTTTTTATACATTCAGGGTCCAAAATTGGATGATATGTCAATTTCGAAAAAGAGACTTAGTCTAGATTTACAGGCTTGACTTCTAATTTCAATTTCAAGGCCATACAATTTATTTTAGTGATTCCAATTGTCGAATATATTTTTGTATTTTTTAAAGATTTTAATTCAAATTTCTAAATTAAAATTGTAACTGTAACTATCTAAAAATAATAAAGATTCTTTTAGACCTTTTTATTAAAAAATACAAAATTTAATAATTGGCAATTTTTCTTTAATAGAAGTATAATAGTTAAAGTACAAAATTCTGCATTTTCATTTTTTGACAATAAAGGAGCTTTATTTCAGGCGTCATAATGTAATCGCTTAGAAAATGGAATCTCTGCAGTTGAAAGCTTTTAATTCTGAATTGTACTCACTTGGAAGCTTTCACAGCCAAATTTTCAGCACCAAATTTCATTACAAGTTAAAATGAAATCGTATTCATTTGAATTTATGAATGAAAAAGAAACAAAGTTAGAGCAATCGAGAAATATCAGTAGGCGCTAAAAAATTAAAATACATACTTAAAATTCTACTATTATACATATAATTTAAAAAAATATCTTCTATTCAGTAAAAATCTCGACCAAGCAGATTTTAAAATAAAAATAGTTATTTACAAATGCTTGAAAAAAGTTATAAGAAGATATTTGACCAAAAATATTCTTAAAAACTGCACCGCTTTCATGGCATTTAAATCAGAACTAGTCGCAAATCTTTTCTCTGAGACTTATACATTCGAAGCATTTAAGCTTTTATTTACGCTTTTATAAACGAGATACAAAGGAATTAATCAGAGGATATTTTGTGGAAAATTGAGAAATATTCGATCGCTTAATTCCCTCTAAGCCCTATTCACAAATGCAGCAATCACAGGGAAATGAGAACACAGACATTGATGACGTCATTGAACTCGTGATTTGCGTTTTACGAGAATCCTCGACAATGTACGCACGCGTATAACGCGTATGAATCGACATTTATGTGAAAGAATTTGTCATCCCACATTTTCACGCAATTAATAAAAGATTACATTATCTACAAAAAATATGTGGTAAAAATACTAACTGTAGCTCCTTAGAGTTACAATTTAGTAGCTATTACAGTCAACCGTAATTGATACATATTTAGTCTTTAATACGATCATATGTTTTTTTCTTTGGCGATGTTTCTATAAATTTGAAATACAGGAATCAACTTGTTTTGGACGCAAACTAGTTTTTTTTTTATTTTTAGAATGCAAAATTGTGCTGATGATATTTTTTTAAGTTGATATAGTACTTTGGCTTTAAAGAATTATAAGACTTGATAATTTGGTGTGATCTTCTGTTAAAAATCAAATTGTATTAACAGATCATTTTATTACACTGAGAAAATTCAATTAACACTGTTTTTAAATTCTTTCAAACTTTTCAAAGGCTGGAAACTTAAGTTACACTGAAGAGTATAGCATTCAGATAAAAAAAAAAATAAAGTCTTTGGGATGGGAAGATATATGTAATGAGAATCTTTTATATGGATATTGAAGTTGAAATGCTTTGAAATTAGAATCGGAAGATGATTCCGAATTATATTTATGAAGCAGTTTGTGAAATTGTGCCATCTGGTGATTCCATCTAGTCGACAAAATCCGAGTGGAAAAAGAAAAATGTTAGACTTGAGATTGCAGAAATGGCATTTCAGTGATATGTTGTACCAGGAAATGTCGTTCGTTTCATTCTAAAGAGAACGCGAATGCGCATCGGGTTTGTAAACTGAAGATACTGCTTCTGGATGAAATCGATACTGGATGTTTTCTTTCACTCAAATGACCGCTATATCAATATCATCTTTCTAAATTTGATTCAGTTATAATTTTTACAAATTCCGATTAGTGACTCAATTCTAGCTATAAATCTATAAACTGATTTATAGCTAGAATAAATTGTAAATAAAACATTAAAATAAATTCAAATTCCAATAAATTTCACAATCAATGTGAACAGATTACAATATATGTTAATGTTGAAGGCATTTGTAAAAAAAGAATGTAATTCTCAACCAATAATTAACCAAGAGAAAGTAAATTATTAAAGGAAAAATTATTATATTATGCATGATTATAAAAGCTTGTGAATGGTTAATCAAAGCAATTTTTGTTTGAACATTTAGGAAGAAAACATTGTTTCCAACGCATCAAGAAATTTTCCTATATCGAGTAGCAAATCGGCTTACAAAAGTTGACTATTCTCTGGAGTTTGATGCTTCCTAATCTTCCTACGTTGACTTACTATGGGATCAATTCTGGCATAATTATTGGTATTATTATTACGAGATACTTTCAGTCTTTCAGGAAAAGTGTCTCGATGGTGATAAAAAAGTATAGTAAGAGTATTTTGATTGTAGATATTTGTTATGGCTCTTTCAATATGTCTTTTATTAAATAATACTCGACATTGTCAGTGATGACAAACACAAGGGGATTTCACCCAGGGCAATATCTGCATTTGATACATATATCGAAACGATATGCATTTCACATTACAAATTGTTCGCGTTTACGTTTTGTCTCGACGAGATTCCCTGTTATTCTAGAATCATTCGACGCAGCAGTTTCAACGTTTTTATTAAATCATAAATAAACATTCGTGGAGGTACGGTAGATAGTAAGCTAAAATGCAATTTTAAAGTTAATATTAACCTTCCACTTTTCATATTAAAGACTCAAATGCAAAAATTAAGATTGTATCATTTGATAAAGAAAACAGTAAAAAGGGGATATTGTTTGTTAGTAATTTTATATCAATTTTATATTTTATATTAATCTGGAGATAAATATTTTACACAAAAGCTTTTCTTTCTTAGAATACTTAATATAGGAATAAACTCTTGAAAAATGACATGCGTATAAATAATATATTTTTCTGAGAAAGAGGAGAAATGTAATTTTGGCTATTATGATTCTTTTGAAGTTTTATGGAATTGTGTTGTTTCGCGGAAGCACCAAACTCTTTTATTAAAACGAACTTACGACTAAGTTAGTAGGCGTAGCGTTTACACTGTAGTGTACTTTACGGAGAAAGCGACTGGTGGTGCATAACGTGGGTTGGTTGAAATAATATTTTCCTTCGAGATCCCATCCAGAGAAGCGAAAATGCTTCACAATTATTTGAGAGATAATATAATACGTCTATCCTAAGCTGCGAAATAATTAGGTGTGTATAACTTTTTCTTATTTTCAAACTTGTACCTAGTTCAAACTTCAGTTCCAATTCCATCAATTATGATTTTATCAATTATAATTTTATCAATTATTTTACATAAAGTGACCATATTTCAAATGCTTAAAAACAGGACGCTAACTGATTCGGGGGGAGGGTGAAGATTCAATATAAAATATACTGACAAAATACTCTCGAGTCATGAAACATTATATTTTAAATAAACACATATGCAGGGATAGATTCAATCTCTATTTCACTCTTATGATTTTCTGTTTTCTGCGTTTCGTTTTCTGTAATTTTTGGTTTTTCTAAAAGAAAAAACCCCTTTGGCAGGACATACAGGACATATTGTTCAAAAACAGAACATGACACTCATTACAGGACGCTCACCTCCACAGGACAAATTGCTAAAAAACAGAACTGTCCTGCCAAAAACAGGACGTATGGTCACTTTAATTTTACATTATTTACACAATGCCTTCAGAATATTGAACTTAAGATTGAAATTTGTATTGGAATTTGAATGCGGACACACTGGGTCACTGGGTGTAAGATTACTCTAGTATGGATATAATTTTATAGTTTGGAATGTGTTCCACTTAATCCTAAAGGAAGAGCAAGATTAGCCAGTATTGATTTCAGTGTAAGTCTTCAAACGCCTTTGAATATGAATAATAATACAAAATGATAGATCAGAGAGAGACAGTAGATCACATCAAAGCACAAAGCTTAAGCTCGCTTGACAATGACATAGCTGAATGACAAAGACGATGGCATTTGAGCTCAAATCATAGGTTTGGAATTTGGAATTTCTAGCGGAATTTCTGGTGACCAAGGCAACCTGGAGGACAATAATCAGTTTGAATCGAGCATAACAGGAGTCTATTGCTAATTCGACAATGGCAGTGACTTAGTGTAAGATTCGAGGTTGCAATTCTTAAAAAGCATGGAGTGAATCGTGGCAAAGGGCCTTTCCTCATAGTACCGATAATTCCCATCTTCTCACAGTTTGTGAGACTTTTATTCCACTTTCCTTGCTAAGTTAAAAAAAATAAATAAATTACCGAATCTTTAGTGATAATCGCTTCGTGGAAGGTCGAACGTCTCAGTAATCATACAGCATGGTATACAAAACGTGGCGTACAGAAGGCTCTTTTCGTTCGAGGATGACTGGTGATAACTCGATAATCGCGTGTCATCAAAAATCGATTAGTAAAGTAGTAGACACAGGCAGAGAAGGAGTGAATAGAGCCTTGGTTGCTTGGCTTGACCCCCGTGCTGCATTGCCGCAGGATACTCTCCTGAAACAAGGGATGACACTTAAGTTTTCCGCAGAACTTCGTTTGTTTAGACAGGAAGTCAGATTACTCAATTCTCAGCACTTTGCTTTTCCTGTTTTATATTATCCAATTATGGGAGATGAAGTGCTTTTTATACTTTTTCTAGGATGTTCTTCATTATTTAACATTCCAGTTGAAGGACTCAAGGAACTGTGTAAATTGCAGTTATCACAGTACCTATTTAGAGATAATTTGAATTTTGAATGATTTTAAGGAATTTCAAGGTGTGACAACTGAAATTCTATATTTTAAATAGACGCGAAAAATATCTGTTCGCTTTTGGATTGGAAAAACTGCCAATTTGGATTCTGATCAATTTTGAATAAAATGTTGTGGCCACCTTGAATAAATACAATTTTGAGTCCTTCAAAATTGATATTCAAAATTGTTAAGACGAGTTAAAATATCTTTAATATAAATTATAAATATATTTTGTAAATTGGATTTCTCACCATTGAGTACGTGAACGGTGATCGACTTGGGTTGAGCATTACTTGGATTACACGTATATTGACCTGAATCTGATGGTTTGGCTTGTTGTACCAATAGGAAGCTCGTGGTGCTGTCACCTTTCTCCGTCACTACGGAAACGCCTCCCCTCGTAGAATCATAGCTGATAATCTGCAGCAAAAATCAGAAACACCCTTCATCATTTTTTAGAAGGTATATCAAAGGTCAAACCTCATCAAATCAGAACCAGATACGCTCTACTCTTTGGGGAACTTATCATACTTATCATTGTACAGATCGATCCTCGATATATCTTCTAAAAGCATTCTATCCACGAAGTAGATTTCTCAGATAATGCGGAAATGTGCTCAATAGTTAACTACATATTAAGTGAAAAATATTTTGACTTTAGTTTGTAAAGTTATGCACTGTTATTTGTTGACATGTTATATGTAATTAATAATTGTATTATATCAAATAATGAATCATCA
>JAUEJJ010000046.1:8361637-8372756 GCA_032164275.1 Synergus coniferae
ATTTGTTTTTAAAAAATGTTAAGTTTAATTTGAGAATTTCGCCTTTGTGGTTGACTGGGAAGACAGATTTATAATCTCTGATAGGAAATGTGTCCCTCCAAATGTAGTTGGAGTGGATATTCCCTGGTTTTATAAAATTGTAACCTAAGAGCAGGCTGGCAACAGGGTGGTTGCATGTCACGGTCTAGTTTGTCTACCCGAGACTATCGGTTAACCATTCGTCTTCATGCTGCACTCTATCCTCATCTTTTACTGCACTTCTAGTTCCCCTTTCTTTATGGTCGAACTCTATTTATTCTCGCCGGAAAAGCTGGAACCCTTCACCCAGGCATATGCAAACGAACACGGAATATAACTTCAACGACAGCTCAGTTAGGTCGTGATTTTTTCAACACCAACGAATTAAAACTGTTATTTTTCACTGCTAGGGAGAAATTCCATTCAAATGAAATATTGCACTTCTAGGTACAGTGAGAACATTCAGATTGAAATCGATAGTCACGGAGGCCATTGAAATTGTGTCAAATAATTTGTCAAATTACGCTGTTAAAACTGTTATTATTTAGAGTAATTTTCTGATTTTTTTTCACTATTTTGAAGCAGTAAACGATTACGAGTAAAGTTTTTGTAGAAGTGTGCATTTAAAACTTACTTAGGGAAACGCTCTCAAATTAGAAAAGTAATTATTCTACGCGTTCGTTTTTCACATTTTCTTTCTCTCTGGATTGAAATAGGCCAAGTCTCTGAATAATTAAAACACATTTCATGTAAAACGAGGAGGATAATGTAAATCCATTATGGGGAGTCATCTGTAATTTATATCGCCCTCCAGACATATTCTTTGAACTCTTGAGTATTCTGAATGTTTTCCAATGCATTATATAAAATCATTTCGACATTTTTCTAGGACCTCAGGATTTTCTCTTTTCGAGTATTTTAAGAAACTACTACTGCGTTTTTATCAAATTTTAAAGATACAAGAATTCATCTTAGTTTACAACTTTTGCCAACTTTCAGAACACAGATTGATAATTACTTAAGGATTTTGATTTGGAAAAGTTAGAAACTTCCTTCTGTAATTATCAAATAATATAAAGTCTGCAACTACATTCGAATTACTAACTTTTCGTTACATCTACACAGACTTGTTCGTTAAATCTTTTCATGTTCAAACAAGTGTAAGTTTCTATTGGGCAGACTGAAGTTCGTGAAGGAGAAATAGGTATAGGTATATATATATTTTTGAATAATAATACAAAAACGTTAATAAACTTGAGGGATCTTGAAAGAAAAAAGAAGATTCGTAACATTCTGTAAACTCTGCAGTTTCTCTGCAGTTTCCGTATTTTAAGGACTTGCTTTAAAAATCTTCGTATTTTTATATAGATAACTAGTTCTGTTACAAACTGATTTTAAACTTTTAAGTAGCATTACTAAATTCACTTCGAGAGCAACTAGGTATACTTTTTCCTATTTATTATAAATTGTAAAACTCGTTATAGATTTTTAAAGACGGAAATATATTAGTTATGTGCTGTTACTTGATTGAGCCAATTGATATTTCCCTTTGTATTTCTTTTCTAAAAGAAATAAAACATATTCTGAAAATCGTACTCGGTAATTATTAAATTATATTCACTTTTAATCAACTATTTGGAAAGTTTCACGTATAGAGGGAATTTCTGATGAAAACCGTGCATTTCACTAAACACAGTTTGGTGAAAGTACCTTACATAATATGCGAACTACACTAACTATTTAGTATGCATATATCTATACGTACAACTCCCTTTTCCAAATTTCTGGTACCCAGATACGTGGCTTCCATTTGTGATCGGTAACATAGCACCTGTTTATTCTGAAAATCGTACCGCAACATCTACCATCCTGCAATGGAGCCAAACCGCGAAGGGTTGTATGCTCGTAAAAGACGATACTCTCTGAAAATCGCATGCTGGATATTCACACGAAAGACCCTTATCACAACGATAAATCCTTGCTGATCCGAACACCGCAAACTTGCTTTCACCACCAAAATCCTTTCGTTAAATCCATTTTATGGAACAATCCGCAATCAATTTTATGGAACAACTCAACTGCATTAGTGTTTTAATGAAACTGAACTAAAATCACAAACTCTGATGTAAGCTTTTGGTTTGATGTAATAATCCATTTCCAAATTTCACAAAAGGTTTACGAAACGAATGAAACCTTTGAATTTATCAAAATGTAAAGTTTCAATGTAAAAATGAAAATAGAATATCGATTCAATTCTACGATAAGAACTTTTTGTTATTAATTTATATTTATGAATAATAAAGATTTTAATTTTATATACTACTACACATTAACAATGTAAAGCAGGGATTGTTTCAAAATTACGTAAAGCTTTATAAAACATTATAGAATACTAAAAGCTGAAGTTAAATTAGCAATTGTTGCCTTAACTTTTAATTTATAAAGCTACTTTTCATAAAATTGTTTTCAGAACTAACAATTTGTTTGTAGTTTGTAAATTTAATTTACTCTTTCTGGTAATAAAGGATATGTACTTAATATAAAACAATATTTAAATTAATTTCGACTCATTTAAATTATTTCATTTTACATTAAAATTGTATATTCCAATTATTGAAATACTATGTGCAGGTTTTTACTGCAATATTCCCTGTACTTTGAAGCTAAATTTATGAAAATTACCTGCAAGTGTCAGACTTGAAGAGTAAATACTAACAATTCTGTTTGATGGTACCGTTCACTTGCTGACAGAGAATAGTACAAAAGGGATGACCCATTGGAACGGATCAATGCATCACCCATCACCATCGCAAACAGTGTCTGCAGACCTATTTCGTATTCAAGTTGCTTTCCTCCCTCGGTCGCATTCATTTTTGCGCTTCAGTTGCGTTAAGTCAGAGCGGAAAATGTTAGTAGATCGATGCCATATCCGAAAAAATTCGTTTCATGCATACACGTATGTATTATTCCCTACACGCTCGCTTGGCTTAAACCGCACGTTACGCAATTTCACCCTCGAAGGTCTGAGATTTCAATGTAAACGCAAATTATACATTCGGCGAAATTCACTCAAATCCTAGTCTAGAGGACAACAAGCATAAAAATCACGAAAAATATTCTTAACCTTTTTTTTTGTATACAGTTTGTTACACAAAAAAAAAATTGACTGAAATTGTTGAATTGAAAAAAGCAAACATTTTGATTCACTGTCACATTTTAAATCTTGCAGCAATATACTTGGAAAATTATACGAGTCGTTTAAGTTTCAAGACTGCGATTCAGTAAGCGCTTTGCGCAACTTGAACTGCAAGGCATTCCGAATTTAACGTCGAATTAGGAACTAATTAGAGTGACTTAACATTGACTCGTGCATTTGCTCTACCTCTAACTTTCTGCAGATATGGTTCTTAGTTTACTTCTGTTGATCTACGAAATTTTAACATCCAAATTGATTAACTTATCAATCTGCAAATTCACAATTCTTTCTGTATCTATTATATCGAGTAAGATGAACAGTAATCAATATTCTACTGAGAAATTAGTTTCCACTGTTTTAATAGAAGGTCTTAAGACTTTAATATTGATGGAGATTATGATTTGATTGATTACTTCCATATTAAATTTTGAAGAGCATCATAGAAACAATTTCCAACAAGTACTATAACGATAACGAAACTTCTTGAATATTGCAAGTTTGCTACTTCGTTAACTGGCTGAATCAAAATTGCAATTAGGTACTATCAAAATATCAATAATCTATTTTCCATTGGATATATTTAAAATATTTTTTAAAATTGTATAATTTATATTATTGATCTTCTATTATATAATAAAAGATACCTGGTGTTAAAAATGAAATTAACATAAACGTCTCATTGAGGAGTTAGGCATGTGTCGCCTTATGTATATATATTAGTATGAATTCCAGTTGAACATACATACATACAGATTGTTCTTCTTCACTGACTTTGTTACCTACACTTTTTCGGACTTTTTATCTGACTTCTTCGGCAAAACTTATACGAAAAGGACTTTCTTGAAGATTTTTATGTTTCAATTCTGATGCTCAAGACACGATGGAACTCATGGGAACTTTCGCGACGAGTTACCATTTGTGAGCTCGACTTGTCATATGTACTGAGAGTGCCTGGCAACCGAGTGCTACGCCATAAATCGCACCAGGGTCCCAAACTTCATGCGAATATTTGGTTTTCTTCTTCCTTTTTTGAAAATGAAAGAGGCTGCCTCTTGTTTGATATTGGAAAAACGAAAGATAAAATTTACCGCAGTTTATTCAGAAATACCCCCAAAATACCTAGCTCACAGATATATTTTGTAAAAGAGAAAAATAATTTGAAATAAAAATAATGAATAGTTTGGAAGATGATTTTAAATTGACGAATTTAAAAATAAAATAATTGTCAGAGAATTAAGGCGTCTTTGTCAGTGTATAAAAATATTTTCATACCTCAAAAGAAGTTTCTAACATTTCAAGTGTTCTAAATAACAGGAATTACAAAAGCTCATTTAGATAAGAAAGCCAAGCAGTAAAAGTTTCTGGAAAACACGAAATGGTCTTCCTAGAAACTTGCAGTAGTTTTTCACTCCTTTGGGGATAATAATTAAAGAGACTGACCTAAAATTCTAATCTTTGTTTAAACTCCAACCAAACCGATTTATTCGAATTGAAACTTGAAACTCGACGTGTCTTTTTCTAATTAACATAATACTGCTGTAATCATCTCCAAATACTTGATAAAAGTAATAAAATGAGCGTTACTATAGTTTACTAACTGGCTAGTTGACCTAACTATCCATTTTTCTCAGTGTACGTAATTTTTGCAAGTCATATTTGTTGTATATAAATGAGAGATGCTCATTAAGGCTCAAGTTCGACGTTTCCGTGCATTCCAGATGACCTTATTGATTTTCACTTGTCAATTCATTGAGTGCAATATTGAAATCCATTGGCGGCAGAGAATCGGCGCATATAACCTTCCATTGTCGACGTTTCTAATTAGTGGTGCTGGCAAATTGAACGCGTCATATGCAAAAACTCATTAAATACGCGCAAGCCATCTTGTAAGGCTTTGACGACGGATGATAGTTAAGATATAGTTCAGGAAGAGAAACTCAACATGCGCTACCAATTAGAGAACCTAGCTACTGTAAATAACGATCTAAGCAAGATAAATTGAGATAAAATAAATCTGATTAATATGTGAATAAGTAAATATATCGCTTGAGAAAGCCTTTCTGGTGGAGATTAATATTTTCCGTTTTGTCAGAAACTCCAGAATTTTTCTGGTAATTTTCCTCTTATTTTCTGTTTGTTCTCACTCCCGTCCATTTGAGCTTTTCTACAAGCGTATGTTACCCTATGTATACCCACAGCGATGCGATTTTCTGCCACCGAAACCATTAAGGACGTTTTTTTAAGCTCTTTAAGCGGCACCTTCAACCGTCCGACCCAGAACGAAGCCTCTTTAGAGCATTTCCTGAGCTTTTAACGAGCCCCTCATAAAAGCGTGCGGCATAAGTCGTGTTCTTGCCATTTACCGGTTTTACCTGTATAACTTCAGTGCAGGAAAGTGGCCATGACCAAGTAAATACGCGTTATCTTCGTCTACTTTTATATCCAAGCTATATCCCCAATTCAAGAACAAGTGGAAACCTTAGCTAAATAAAACGGGACTGAATGAATAAAATAAATAAATGGGATCTTGTTTTACCATTTTAAATACAGAATTTCAGGGCTTTCGACAGCATATGTAATACTTGAAATTTCAAGAATTAACGAGCTAAAGTCTAAATACATCATTAAAGATTCAATTCTACTAAGATATTTAATTATCTCTAGATTTCTCAGGACTGCTTCATTGCACAGCAGAGAGACAATATCCTATTGCAATTTGTTGAAGTAACAGCATTACTTTGAATCAACTTGATCATTGTGTACATTCGACACTGAAAGGAAATCGTTTCCTTGGAAATGTGTTCGTTCCTTCTCGACAATTTTAGTTGCGAAATGACTTTGCTTTTGGAATGGATACAGAATGAATAAAGAATACCTTTTCAACTTTTATCACTCTCTTCTTGTTTTGAACAAAATAGTTCATATTTCGGACAAAAGGTTTGACTCTAAAGATCAATAAACATGATCAGTGATTATATTTAACAATCTATTTTACACAAGACTTCTGTTGTAATTGAATGCTGTAACTGAAACTGAAAAAATGTAGTCACAATATTAAGACTTAAAATTGATATATAGCAATTCAAAAAAGTGGAAATACGAGAGTAAACTAAGTGAGGTCAAAAGTAATGCATTTTCCACCCGAAATAGTAGTTTTTCAGAGTTTGTATTCTCATGGAAAGAAAATAACGTTCCAATAACATTTAAAACAAGGTCAGAATTGGTTTTGTGTCTTTGGAACTAATTGAGCTCAGCAGCGACGCCAGTAACCGATTGAGATCATGTCTCTTGTTGTTCGTCCCTCTTTTTCTTTTTTAGAATAGAACAAGCCTTTGAACCCTCATCTGATAGAAGATCAGGGTACAAAGGAGAAGTTTGGAATTCGGCAACAAAAAAAAAGATTACGGGGTGTTCGCTGCTGCTGGATCTCCAGGTTGGTTGGTGGGCAGGGCAAGCGAGCTATATCGATTAAAATACACCCATCGAACACGCACGGCCAACGACTCCCACAGGATTCGCGGCTAGGCGTTAATCTCCACCTTCCTTAGCATCTGAGCTAAAGTGGTGATGGTGAACCCGAGAAGCGAGGTTGTGGGAAGGGGATTCTGAGGAGATCAAGTAAATGGCTAATTGCCGAGACCTAAAGACCATCCGGCTCGAAGGACGCACGAAGGTGGAAGTACACCTCTACCTAACCAAAATTCAATAAACCTTACTGAAAGTCTCATTAAATTTACAGAAATTACTCTAAACCGCTTGAAATTATTGGTAATTCTATTAATTATTGTTAGTTCTGTGATTAGATGTAGCATTCTTTGAAACATAAAAGAGCCAGGGATAATTTTCGATAATTTAAAGTTTTAATTGGTGATTTTTTCTGAGAGGATTTACTTATCCCCCACTTTGATTTAAACATAGTCAATGGGAGGACTAAAAAAGAATTTGACATTCACGAACGGAGGAAGTTTGCAAGAGAAGAATGCATATCAAAGTTTCATTTCACTCGAACATGTTGACATTCTACGTTTATCGTGAAAATGTTCATCGATCCCTTCGACAATCGATCATATCCAGCGAGTCATATCCAGAAGATAATGGTCTCACATCAGCATGCAAACCATTCGGCAACGCTAACGAAGAAATGCAGCGATGATTGTTCTGCATTGTTGGTTCTTGGTAGAAGGCAATACTTCGTATCAAAGATAACGTTCTCATTCGCATGCCTCGGCGAATACGAATTACACAAGAATTACAGTGTATGTGACATAAAGGAGACGAAATCCTCGTTCGTGTAACGATACGTGAAGTGCCGTCCCCGTATCTCGTTGGTGACGTGTACTAGGAATATCAGAGCGACAAAGTGGGATATTCGTTCCACTTACGTTGGAGAGATTCTCCGGTTGCCTTTCACGTTCAACGTGCCTGTTTCCAGCTCGGTATATCGCCTCAATTCCTCAAATCAAATTGGGTCAGGTTTGTATTCAGTGGAGAGTGGAAAAGGGAGGAAACACTGTTGACGATCCGCTGTCTTGTTGTATGGATCTTTATTGTTTTATCCTTCATCGATGTCTGCAAATATCGATTTGTATTCATCTATTCAATTGCATCCATCTTATTAGGGAAGATTCTCCTCATCTGTTCCTGCTTTGTGTGGTGTTTCAAGTATTATACAGAAGATGTATGAAAAACTTATTCTTAAGATGTCGACAAAAGTCTTTCACAATTTTAATATACAAAAAATGGAAGAAGAAGAGAAAGGAAGACAAAATTCTCTTTAACCATAATTTGCAAAAGAGGCGACAGGTTGATTGGGCCCGTTCTTTGGACTGAATAGAGACAATTTTTAAAGCGACAGATAAAATGAAGACAAAGACTAGAAGAATGTCAGGATGGAAAATTCTTTCATAACCGAATCTTAGAGAAGAATAAAATAATTTAATACCATTTGTTTTAGTTTTAAATTACCTTCCGTGAATTATTTTAGTTATTGAGAGATTTTAATTTTATAATGGTAATTCAGTTTCTTAAATGGCCTTTTAAAACTCATTCCTCAAGTCCATAATTTATGCCCGACGATTTATAATGAAATTACGGACTGAGACATTTTATCGTGAAGCGTATTTTAATTGCGGGTCTGACTCACATTCATCGTTCAATATAACTGCTACTGAATATTACGAAAGAGTCTGCTTTTAAAGAAAGAGGGGTACTCTGGATAAAAGCAACGGAGCAAGAATTTTCTGGATATCCAAAAAAGTTCATATCTAAGAGAAATCCAGCCTGTCTATCGACTTTCTGTAAGCCTTCATTAATTTTATCGTGTTATTTAGTACCCTTCTTATTTTCCTACATTCGATTTTTATCAATGCCTTAACTTGTACCTTTCTGTAAAAAGCCATTTGAGACCATGACATCATCAGATGTCAGTAAAAAATTATTAACAATCATGTTATATATTATATATATGTATGTTATACTTAGTATAGTCGGAATAATTGTACCGTAGAAATGTTTGACTGACGCAATTGTTAAATTAATTTAATGTAATTAATATCGTTATATGATTTTTTATGATTCATCTTCTAATGGAAATTCTGGAAGAAAAATCTATGCATACCGTAAGGTTATCTACATCCGAGCAAATCTTTGGCATCCGTTACCGCGAAGTGAGTTCCGGTGGGGCAATAAATCGTTTTACTCCCAATGGTAAATTTAAGCAATTGGTGAAGTAAATGCTCCTTCGAGATTCTAGGATTATGGGTTCGTTAATTGCTTAATTGTAGATTCAAACCTAATTCAATACGAATTTCATATTAATTGATGATTCAATTAGTAAAAGTGATTTCCGTAACATATGATTCGCACGAAGCATCGTAAAGATAAAGGAGCTCTCTTATGAGAAGAAATAAAATAAGAAAAAACTACTTTTTGAAGCAAAACACGAATGAAATATCCTATTTCCTGATAAAATTATCGTAATATTAAATAAACTAGTTAAATTAAATAAGTATTCATGTCAAAGTATTTAAATTAAAATATACACCATCCTTGGTTTTTTAAAATCATGATCTTCCTTTAATATTTAAATCCTCTCTTGCATTCATTGCCGTAGTTCACTCTTTTTATATACCGTGACGACAAATCTGAAGTTATAATTTGTGTAAATTAGATTCGAACCTAGAAAATTTCCCTCGAGGCAAAACTGTTAATAAAGTTAAAAGCACGTCTGAATTTATATATCGCATTGCAATATATTTTCGAGAAGTTGCTTTAATTCCATTTATTCACGCGGTTACAGCATGCATTCATTGCGTTGTTTAAAGCAAGAAGTTCAAATGAAAACTGACGTTTTAGAAATTAGACTTTCTTAATATTTAAATTCCGCAAACTGAAAAAACTTTACTACTGGGAGATATAAATATTATAATACGAATAAGATACAAAGTATAAAAGCACATTTTCATTTTTTTAATCCATTATTACATAATGTATAAGGATTTACCTGTCCCGAAATAAAACGAAATTATGAATACTTGGACGTATAGTCAGTTGTAACAAAAAATCATGATTTCGACAATCTGTATGGAAATTGAGGCTGATTGGATGAAACACATTTTTAATCGAGTTCTGTTTACCGAAATCGTTAGTAGGAGAAAATATTTTACGAGATAATCAATCACTTTAGCGGGTGACATTGATTGTAAAATTTACAATCACATATTCGGGGATTTGAATTTCCAAAGGCATCGAACCAAATATATCCCCATAATGAGATTATGTTTAACTTCCGAGCCTTTAGAAATGGAAAATTTTATCAAAATCGCGCTTTAGTTCGATATGATTTACGACTCTATTTTCTAGGAACAATAATCAAAATTGGAATAGAAAATCTCACTGGAAAAGTTTTACAGGCTTGATAACGAGAAAACTCGATTTTCTCTAGTCGGCTAATTTATGTTTTACTGTTGGATTTATTAGCCGGTTGGGTCACGTACCACACAACTATTACGTGTAATCAGCGTCAAATAAATAAACGTGAAAATGAAAAGCACAAAATTGTATCGAGTTGACATCTGGTTGAAAATGTTTTGTAAAGCTGTGTATACGTGTCGGATATGAACATCGGTAATGAATAAACTTTAAATCCAAAAGTCAGTTCAACTGTTTCGTGTCCCAAAGTTAATATGCACGCGCAAAACATATCTTATGTCTAATTAAGTTGGACCATTATTAAACCAAAACACACTTTAAATATTATATCTATTCAAATTTATGTCATAAATTGTAATTTGATGTTAGGTATGCTATTTATAACTTTTGACTGAAACATTTTCGAACCTCAAGCAATATATATGATAAATGTCATTTAATTTCGTTTAAAATGTTAATTAACTTAAGTACAAGCACCACATTAACTATAGTAATATCGAGTTGTGAGATTTTGATGCAATCAAAATCTCGATGAAGCTCATGATTAATTTTGCAACTCCACTTTTGTCGCAGGGCAATAATTTACATTTTTTATACAAAATTCGAATTCTTTTATATCATTGTGCAACCGAAAGAGTAGATAATATCGAAATTTTTTAGAACTGAGTCTAAGAAAGGGTATAAAAAAATCAAAGGTTCCTCAACTAGAGTTGCGATAAAAAGTCGTTGAATCTGTCTTGAGAGATAAACAAAAGAATTATCGAAATCGAAATCTAAAGTGGAGCAGATTTTCGTCAAAATCTATGCTTTTGAAATAATCCAAAACATTTCCATATGCAAGAAAATCTCTTTGAATGAGATAATATATAAGGTAAATGCACCTATTTGCGACAGTATGAGGGTTATGATAGAATTAAAAGACCAATACAAAAGTGTAATCCATTCCGATTCGCTAAAAAAATTATTACTGATCTA
>JAUEJJ010000046.1:8416443-8436702 GCA_032164275.1 Synergus coniferae
CTTCATTGAATATTCATTTGAATCAATAGTATCTGCTTTTGACCGAGCGCGAAAGTGCGTACTTTTGATTCAATAGCGTTTTTTTCTCAGTGTAGGATTTAGTTTCTTGCTCGAGAAATTCCACAACCCAACAGTTTATTTTTCGAATAGCAGCACAATGTTTGAAAGATTGGAAAGATTTGCCAATATCTTTTCACGTTCGAGTAATCTTTGGTTCATTAGCCGGAATGTTGGAAGAAAAGAATTTTCACGTTTGCTCCACGTGCTTTCATACTCGCTCTTCGCATCAACCTCAAGCATCACCCCTTTTTTCTTCCCGTGTGCCATATAAAGCATGCAATTTCACGGGGAAATGATTAGCACTCTCATTATAAAGCGGATATCCTCGAACGACAGCCGAGACTAAATAATAATAAGCGGTTTTTCTCTCGCTCAGAGTCTTACTTGAGAAATTATAGGAAGTATTATCACAATGCACGACGCATGCAAATTATCTTAGAAAATTAAATTAAAAATTCTTTATCTCGGGGAAAACATGAAGAGATTCTTTAGAGTCAAGGAGTTGTCTTTCCTGCATTTTAATTTGCACATAAATTTCATCGCAAAAGCTATCAATTTCCAGAAAGGTCTTTCTGTAAATGTAAGAGAGTTTATGGTGCTAATGAAATTGATAAAGATTTACATTTAATGTTGTACTTGATAGGTCACTGGATTATTCCAGGTCTCTTTCTTTTATCTAAAACCATCAAGAATAAGGATATAAAGGAGAATTGAGTTGAATACATATTAGAAGATGATTTCCAGTAAACTATGTAGTATCTACTCAATTAGTCAATACTGTCCCCTACGCACTCTGACGACAGGACTCAAGGTGGTTACATATGGCTTCGAACATGCTAGGTATTCATGTTGATAGGTCTGTCGATTTGCCAACGTCACAATGAAGCACGTTCACCTAATGAGACTAATTACCTTGAAGGTTAACTGTGTCCTCCTCTGACATTCCTCAAATCAAGGAATTCCTTTAAATACGCAATAGCAAGAAATTACATTCTTTCAAATACTACTGCAATAGCAATTAGTACTTCGGATTAAATAGGAATGAAACTATTTTGTTCGGATACAAATTCCAGAATGAAATGGATTCAGAAAGATGGAATTTTTTCTATTCGAAACTTTCACCAGGGTGTCTTGTCTTCTAGATTGCAAATTAGAAGATCTAACCAATCATCCTTATATACCTAAATCATGGCCAATTAGATTATTAGTGACATTAGGCTTTATGAGTTCCATAAAGTCTCTGGTGGACGGGAAAATCGCCCGCAGTAATGCACCATCCTTCCAATAAATACAGAACAGGTTTGAATGGAAGGTCTCTTGGCAGCTCAACAGTTCGATTTACGTAGCTTCGCATAAGCTCCGATTACCAGCTTAGTTTGCAAGTTATTACGCTGTTTGATCAAAAGCCTCGTATCCTCGTAGTCCCTTTTGCTTCTCTCGGCAGCCTTTGCTTCCGATATTAGATCTCCACCCCTTGCAAAAGCGATATATTAATTTCCCGTTTGGCTACGTGTATACTATGTATACGGTACGTGAGATTTCATCCGTACTTGAAGATTAGTTCGAAACATTCCTTAAAACCTATTTTCAATAACTTTGTTTTTAACAAATTTTTTTTTTCATCTAGGTCAGAATCTTGTAGAAAAATCTAAGAATTTTAAAGCATAATAAAACAATGTTAAATTGACAATAGGAGATAACTATAATGTGCTGTAATTAAAAAACTCAAACTTTCTTTCAAAGGAAATATAAAAGACAAAGTTTTGCGGTATAAAACTTAAACAAGTAAATAGTTGCCTTAAAGAAGTTGAAATTAATATTCCGTTACTTCTAATTTAATCTTGACTACAAAGCAAAGTTGAAATAGCTTCAGGCAATGCTTTTACTCATTTCGACTCATTTCATTGTGGCCATGCCTAACACAGATAAGAACTTAGATGTTGTGTTCAATTTTTTTTAAATACAATTTTCACCTCTTTTTGTTCGCAATGAAATCATACTTTTTCACTAATTACCTCATATGCTACGAAACTAAATTTCCCTCCAATTAAGGTACATAGAACAGATTTTAAACTTTGTAGATGCATAAAAATTGAACTAGGTCATAAAAATAAATAAAAATACATAAAATGTAAGAATAATTAATTTTTTTTTTGTCAAAGTTTAAGTGCGATAAAAACTTAGTTTGGGTACTTTTTCCAGCCCAAGTTGCAGGAAGGAGCGTTGGAAATCTACTCAACGACGACTGCAGGTAATTATACGCGTTGGTGCTAAAAGAACTGCAAGAACAGTAATGTCATGTACAGGAGAACGCGCTGGAAACATTGTTAGCTTTAAAGCAAAACCGCCTAACGAGTTGTCTGCCTCTTACGACTATCAAGTCCCTGCACGATTTTTTTCAACCAGAACTTGTTTTTACTTGTTCACGATGAATTAAAAGGAAAAATAGCACTTGACTGAAACTATTTAACGAAACGCTGTCTTACAATAATAATTTGAAGCAAAGAAAAAACTATCAAGTTTTTCTGAAAATCAACAACATCAAAATTCTTATTTTGGAAAATTTTATACCTGATCCAAAATCTACTCGGTCACACGTATACGAATTATCCCAATAGATTTTATATCACAAAAATGAAGATATCGGCATTGGTCTCGTTTACCATATAATACACGATATCTTTTAATTGAATCTACCTGTTTACGACATCTAATTTATTCTGAGAAGAGAAGGAGGATGGAGAGAATGCCTAACTAGTTCTTGTTTACTTTGACAAAGTTCTTATGTCAGAATGAGATGAGGAATAATAAATACTCCAGGTCAGCTACTCAGGACAAAGGAAAATTTCCCAAGGTAGAATTTCCGAGGAACATTTCTCAAAGTGATCAATACTTCTTGAATCTGCGGAATCTCTCGAATCTATTTTCGAAAGATTTGAATAGGGAAACAGTATGATAATTTTTATTTTCAAAACTTCTAAATGTCACATTTTTTATACGTACCTAAAAGTTACTTTAACATAGAAATTTCTTAACCTAAAGTTGTCTTATTGCTTACTCTCGTTCGATGTAAGTAACTATTTATGGTCTTTATAGGGTGCAAACCGCCTCCAATTCGACCACTCTACTTTCGGAATTCCTAAGCCTATGGCATCCCTAATCCCCATAGACCTTTTGCATGGGTCACTATTTTCCACTATTTCGAGGAACCTTTACGTAATCTAACCCTCCTCTCGATTCCAACACATTCTGAAACATCAAATCTCATTTTAGTTAACTTCACTTCACCTCTACGAGTTCTCCTATATACTACTCTCATCTATCCTTATCTCCCTTCCATTTCGTACTATTCACCTCCTCCAGCACTCTACTTCACTTCCGGTAAACCTTTACTTTCCTTTTTATCTTTCCAAGTTCCGACATTAGGCTTCGATTTTTGCTCTTTCCTCTTTTGCCTCCTTTATTAATTTAAATCATTATACATCATGTATGGAAAACATGAGGTGAGAAATATATGATGAAAATCTGAAACAAACATAAACCAACCACACAGAAATATTTAAAAATTCGGTTAAAAGGAAAAACAATTT
Organism: Synergus coniferae; assembly: GCA_032164275.1. Lineage (NCBI taxonomy): Eukaryota > Metazoa > Arthropoda > Insecta > Hymenoptera > Cynipidae > Synergus > Synergus coniferae. The sequence continues at coordinate 8,420,094 of JAUEJJ010000046.1, forward strand.
AAATATTTTGAATAACTATCCAGAAAAGTTTTTTCAATCCGCAAATGACCCGGAGTTCACATAATTCCAATGTTAATAATTTTTCATAAGATTTAATTATATCAATTCAATAAAAATCTTTTCAAATTTTGTAAAAAATTATCCGCTCTTTTAAGTATCGTTAAAAAAACTGTCAATTGAATCATAATTGAGGAAGCTTCTTTGTTCCCATCCCTTTATCTAGTACTTTTTGTCACTTTCGAAATTCTCGATAGGAAATTTGGCGATAAAATTTGTTCCAAGATTTCGCCTTAGTGCCTTATCGACAATAAGACTGCTTTGGAGGGATTACTTCGAAATTGTATTTATACTAGCCACGTGGAGAAGAACTAGTCGTTCCTGAAAACGGAGAATGGATCGGAAAAGTAGTAAAAGAAGAGAAGAATAGGAAATAGGAAATGATAAGGAAGACGTGAGACAGAGAGGAAAAGGAACGAGAAAAAAACTGCAACGAAGCAATTGGAGTACGAAATGTTTTTCGAGGTGCTAGGGTGAGCTTTTAACGTTGTTCCGGTTGAGTATTGTGCTGTACTCATCAATCAGCTATAAACTCTCTCGAAACAAAAGCTCTGTTTGCAACCACACAGCAGACCCCCGATTACGTTTACTCTTGAAATCTAGAGCTGTCAGCGCAATACCGTCGTTCTGTCATTATACCTGTTGGTAAACGTAAACAAAACAATGACATTGCTTAGCGGTAACATTGGATTATCACCAACCCATGAGGGTTTCATTTCCTCTTTACGTAAATCGCCTGCAGAGGACCTTCCTTTCATCAAATTTTCATCCGACTTAATTTCAGATAACTGAAAAAACGACTGCTAAAATGATTTGTAAAAGGAATTTAGTAAAGGGGTTTGATAGGGGAGGTTAGTAAACAGATTTGGTAAAACTAATTGGAAAAGTAAAATTCATTGGAAATGGGGGCGAAGTAGTTCGATTAATTGAACGGCGCGCATAATAATTTCACAATGTTTTCCGTTAAATACAATTTTCCAATGTACATTTCAAAAACCAAACCTACTTTAAATATTCAAAATTATGTAAAATATGAATTGGAAAGCATGTTCCTTTCCATGCAGTTGTGTCAAACAAAGGAATGAAATGTAGAAAAAAAAAAGGGTTTAAAATAGTTCAGCTCTGCGCAACGAGCGTGTAATTATACTGAATGCAATTAAAATTTTATGGAGAACAAATAATAAAAATTCATTCACTTTCCTCTCTCTTTTTCTCTCTTAATCACCATTCTAATTAAAGTTTTTTTTTACCCACACAATTGAACATAGTGCATATAAAATTACAACTCAATCGCGCGAAGCACGAATTCAACGAACCCATAAATTCGTCAGAGGGGGAGAAAATCCGCGAGATTAATCTTTTCACTGGTTGCATATATATTATGAGGTTAAGTGTCCGAGACAACGAACTAAATTTACAGAAAAGGAGATTTCATTACATTCTCATTTCATATTTATGTTCGTACTTCAAAACATGGGAAAATTATTGAACTGTGTGTTATAAAGTAATATTACAGTAAAGATTTCAGAGTATTTAAACTTTATACAACTTACAAGTGTATCTAGTGGGGGCCCGACTAAATACTGGTTAAGACTGGGGCCTTGACTAGTTTTCCGCACTAGGATCCGACAAGAAAACTGAAAAACTATCCTGGATCCTACTAGAACCCTTTCGAAATTTCCACAAGTACTTCTCGGAACAACTTGAAAACTTGGTAATGAGATCGCAGTAATGTGTCTCGTTATTTCAATTTTCTACCTTGAAGCCTCCGGTTTTATATACTAGAAACTTTTCCGCAACAAAATTAAGATGTTTTGATTACGCTTGGATGCGCAGTTTTGCAAGCAGCCATAACTTTTTAAAAGTGCGACTAATATTAAAAACTGTCCTTTCCAGAGTTTACAAAGAGCAAACAGGAAATGGCCAAGAATAAGTTTAGATGCTACGTACTTGAAAAGAAATAATATCATCGTTATTTGAGTCTTAAACCTTTGAGACTTGTTTTACATTGAAGTTCACAAAAAGTATGTTTAATTTAATCAAAACAACAATACAAATGTTTTTAAATGGGGAATAGAAAAATACATTAATTATTTTGATGACTAACTAAAACTGCAAGTTTTCCAAGATCTTTTCAGTGGAAAGAGTGTGAACTTGAGTTCACTCAAGTTTTAATACATATATATTTTTTATCAAAGAAACTCTAAAGAAGTGAAGAAATTTTATTCTTATCCTTCACGAGGAAATAAGGTGGAAGTGTTCCGATCACGAGACGGATTTCCAAAGAACGGGACACCACAGATCACGATTCCGTTCTTCGTTGACAAATCGATGAGATAGGTTACCGAGCCAGGGAAATGGGAGGGAAAGCTCCCCGAAGAATTACGAGAGTCGGTGTCGTAGACAGAGAGTCGATGCCGATATCTCTGCTCTTTGCGATAAGGTTGTCCCAAGGGTTGACGACACAGTGGGTAGAAATGGCACAGGGGGTTGGAAACGGATCATGTGGACCGCGATGGGTACCAGTCGAGCGTCCTTATCGGAAAATTTGTCCTGTAACCGGAAAATTTCGCTCACGCCAAATTATGAGAGTTGCGATTATCATGAGAAAGTAGGAAATATGTTTTGCGGAACTAGGATCGAAAAATTCAGCTAGGAAAGTCAAATTTCACTCCACATACGTCCCACGTTATAAGTGTACATAGTTTTGTATTAATATTATAAATATATAAATATTATACATATATTAATATTATTGCTGACAATTTATTATTTCACCATATTTCGATTATAGGAAATCAGTAAAACTTAATTACATTTAATATTTCATTTAATTAGTCCAAAGTAAATATAGAGTTCGATCCGATAATGTTTATGATGAAAATAATATCTCAAGGCTTTAATTACTTTCCATGTTGCGCTTATTACAATGTTGTTCGCAAGAGCAATATACATTTTTCCTTAACGTTTTCCAACCTCTTTCTTTATTCGTCCCCATTCTCTCATAAACTTCACTTGCTCATATTTCACGGGCAATTTCCTTTTTGCTTTCTCTTTATCACAGAGATCTGTAAGCCCTTAGGTGAACTCTATAACATGACTCTTTTATAGAAAAATCGTACTTTTATGCTATTTAAATGCAAAATTAAATGTAAATTCTGTTTATTACGCAGAAAATTTTATTTTGTTAAACAAATTTTTATAGCAATTGAAAAAACGTCTACATTTACAAAAGGTAAAAGAAATTGACTGATTGAAAACTGGTATCTCTAAATAAGTAGATAAATGATAACTGAAATTTCAGAAAGCCTTTATCAGAAACGAGTCAACAAGGTCGTATTGAAGTTTCGACCGGATCGCTGTTTCCGTATATTCGGACAAAAAAGCAGAGGGAGCTTTTGGCGAAGGGGAATTCAAGAAAAGGACGATGAGAGAAATAGACACGGAGGTCATAAAAGCCGAAGAAGGAAGGGACGGGGAGACAGAAAAGTTTTAAAAACGGGACGTATAGGAAATTGGAATGTATACACTCCGCACACGCCATCTAGACGTTCGGACGCCAGAAGCAAAGCAATTTTTTGATAGGATCAGTGGTAGTAAGTACCCTTTCGAATCACCGGTGTTTCTTCAGTTCACTCGCACATTGAGAAAGATATAGAACACTGGAAATAGACTGAGGTCTTTTCATGAGAAGCTATCAGAAACTTCCCGCGCAATGCAGCTCTGTGAGTCCAAGATTTCCTCGAACGAGCAGAAAATAGTTCCCCACATCTTTCGATTGACACTTGATTATTTTCAACTGAAAACAATGATGCTTCAACAGATTTCCTATCTTACGTCAGGACATTCTTGAAAATAACCCCAACACTACCTTACGATTGTCATCTGCTGCAAACATTGATTTTGTGACGACAAACAACTAATTTTTGGGATATTTTATTATATTTATCCTTGATTGCTTTACTATCATTTCTTTTAATATTAAATTAATTAATTTAGTATGTGTCTAAGACAGGATAAACGATCGATCGATTTCGATCGATGACGAGCATTTCTCGAATCGATAGCAGCACCATATGGAATGTAATTATGACGGTTTTTAAATATTTGGATTTAACAAATGGCTAATAGAATGCAATTTGTTTTCAATTTTTAATTAAATAATCATGTAATTCTGCGCAGAATATAATAATATTGGGAGCAAATGTGTGTATAGTAGAGAGGCTTTGGCAATATTTGTCTAACGAAATGATTGTTCTTCTCATGTATTACATTGCATACCTGTAATAATAATAATAATAATGACAATAATGTCTTGTTTGAATTACTAGACCAATTATTGTTCGCATTGATATTCAGCAATGCCAAAATGGAATTCAAAGAGGAGAGATATCGAGGGTAAATGAGCAATAATAGTCAGCAAATGTATTCTACTTATGTCAAGTACTAGTAAACATTCATTCAGTTCACAGACAATTAACATAAATTGTACATTAATTACGACTTCATATATTTACAAGTAAAAATTTAGAAATCATTGCAAAATCCATGATTGTAATACATATTTTAATAATAATAATAATAATAATAATATATATTTAATGTGTAATTGTTTTTTAATTATTTATATCTTGAATCGTTTGTCTAGTTGTAACCGATGTTTGTTGCAAAATATGTCCAAAATGCAAACTAGAAATAAATCCTTCTATTTCGCTCGGAATAAATGCCATGTCTCATAAAAAATTCATAGTCTGTTTGTGAAAAGTTGAGAATAGCAATGCTAAATGACAAGTATTCAGTGGCAGGAAGCCGAGGAATTAAATAAAAATATCAATAAACCGTAACCAGGTTCCTTAAAGGAAGAAAGGCATTATATATGAAATTCAAAAATGATCTCAGGTTCTGTTAGCTTTCGTCGCATTGTAAGCGGATGAGATTCGTTAAATATTCATGTTGACCTAAATTTTCATCTAGCTCCGAATGTATTATTATTTTCAATTTGCGCCTAACTTCGCTTCATTCTCTTATTTCTCCAAAATGGAAGTGAAGATAATCCTAAGTTACTTCGTTTACGCATGTTTGAGGCAAAACAAGTATTTTTCACATAACAAACAATAAATAAACAGTTTTTTTATAAAAGGCAAAAAGTAATAATGCATTTATGACAGCAAGGTTGGTTTTCGCTCAAAAGTATGAACATCGTTTTTAGTTGAAAAAAAAGAAATTTTTTCATTTTTGTTGGACCATCCTATATATTTTCAATTTATCAATCAACTTCGAAAAGCCTTTGTTAACAATCAGACGTATTGTACATTCTCTTCTTGATTCTGTCCATTCCTGGCGTCACGTCATCTCCCCCTCAATATAATTGCCTCTGATAATTGAACGGAAATGCGGAAGAGAAATCCGGCCATTAGAGACCGTGATTTCATTTTGCGTCTGCAGGGTCTTAATTCTTAATTGGTACCTTCACATTTAAGTCCAAGCTGAATGAAATACACGTACAGATATATTTAGGGCTGTAGGTGAGACTGAGCTCTATAATTACAGACAGCAATGTGCATTTTCTACACATCGGTTTGAACGCTCTCTGCAAAACATTGCATGTCTTTGAAGTTGCTTTTCCCTCGAAATCTCAACTTCTTTTCGCCATTAAGTCTCGTCTCTTTGAAAAGGATATTTATTTTATTTTAAGCCCATTTTTAAACGACTCACCATCTCATCCGCTTCGCTTACATATTTACAATCTCATTCCAGTTATGAGTGCTTATACAAGTCTCCATTTTTTCTACCGCTTTTTTTTCTACCCGAATTTACTTTTACTACTGAAAGATACGATTAAGGTATTAAATTTCAAAATAATCCATAAAACAATCTAGCTATTAGTATTAAAAAACACTTTGTTTTTATGTTCTTCTTATCCAGATATTGAACTTTATGTAAACGATTTCAGTGAGACCTACCATATGCATTTATACATCAATATTAAGGGGATATTGCGCCTATGAAAAGAGAGTAACTCGTAAAAACTGACCGGTGATAAAAATCTTTTACGTAAATTTAGCATGAGTGCCGGACGATGAATTTAAAGAGGCAGGTTAAGAACAGGATCAGAACATAGTGGATTAAATATGGTCCACGATCAAGGAGAATATGAGCGGAGCTTATCTGCTTTCCATCAGGCCTTCATTTCGACACGTATCATTTATGATATGTACGTTCAAGCACGTTATCGAAACGTTTTGAAGCTGGAAGAAGGCAGAGCATCGAGGCCAATGCGAACGTTAAATTTAAGAGGCTGCTGGAAAGCTATACCGCCACGTTTACTGTTATAGGCACGACATTCTCCTCGTACAGATGGAATTTTAATGTTACATCTGGATACTTTGGCGGCTGCTACTTATGTACTTTCATTGTCAGCCGTTTCAGGCGCCGCGAATGCTAACGACTCGTTTTTCCCGCGAAAATTGTCCTCAGAGTACTCGAACTCCTCGAAAACGAGACTGTTAATAATAAACTGACTTTGAAACTTGTAACTATCGAGTGAGACTATCGAACATTTTACGGCAAAGCATAAAAAATTGAAAAAAATGTTTAAATTATTATTAATTGGATACGAGAGGTACAAAATATGGCTCAAATTTATTAGCTCAATTTACTTGAAGCTAATATTTGTAAATATTCGTGATATATTTTTAAAGCTGCTCTCTTAAGATATCCTCCTAGCTCGCAGGAAATCAGAGGAAATAATACATTATCTGAGTACATATTTGTTCTCCAGAAAGACGAATACGCTGACCTAACATCATTAGTATTGTCCATATAGAAATAAGGTTCGAGTAGTTGTCAGAGAGAATTCTAGAATAAGTTTTGGACCAGCAAATGCTATACTACATCCGATGCACAATTCAAACTGACTTTAACAATTACTTCCGTGTGTAAACTTTAACGTCTCGCCGTTTCTCAAACGATACGAGTGACTATAAGGTTTATGGAAGGACTGTGAAGTAGGTACGTCTCTACATTTCATCCATCCCGCTTTTCCTTCTGGATATGAAATCTTTATTTGCGAAACCTGAATCTCAGCACGAGATTCTATAATAAGGTAGAAAGAAAATTGGACGAGGTATTCTTCTTTCTATTTATCCTTATGAATAAATAAGGAGTCTAAAGATAAATATATTGAAGAAGTATTGAACGCAGATTGAAAACGTTCATTGAAATTATCAATTATTAGAACACTATATTTTGAAACCACAATAGTCAAACCATTGCACGTTGTCTGGCCACATCGTGATTCTACTACTGGGAATTTTTCTACACATAAATATTATCCATAAATTGTTTAAATTTCATGCTAAAAAATAATTACACTCTACTTTCTCTAGAAAGACGGTTATAATATTTGATGAAAAAAAAACTGAGAAACATTAAGAAGAATGGCAAATATTACAAAAAGTGTAAAAAAGTCGATAAGCTCTTCATTCGAAGTGTCCAGAGAAGGGAAACTTATAAGCCAGACATTTTCCACTCAATGTGCCAGCCAATAGTTCGAATCGGGCAAGTTGAGCCTTTGTATTCAAGAGGGTTGAGAAGTTCTTTGGGAGGGGGTAGCAAAGCAGAAAAGGTCAAAGCTTGTATATGTATATAAACTATACATATATGCGAATGGGTATGCTCGAATTCTGTCCAGTACTTTGAACCGCCTCTTGGTCGAGGAAGCGAATCTGCGCGAAAAATGGTATGCATTCCATACCAAGGATGCCAATGCAAAGAATAATGACCTCACTGCGGTACCACTACTTGTGCCAGAACGGAACAATCGTCCCAGATCTACTCGCACGTGCACAATAGGCACGATTTATCGAATGCCGCCGATTCCGGCATTCGATATCATACCCTAAAACTACGAGGAGATTTCAACTATGTATAATATACATATAGAATATACTTAATATACCGTCAGCAGTTTTAAAGAAAAGAATCGAGAAAAAAGAAAGTCAGTAAATGAGGCAGGAGTGATTTGTCTTCTAGACAAATGTCACGTAACTGCATTGCAAGGTCAAATACAATTAATTTCTCATTATGTATTCATAATGTAGCCATCGGAAAGCACATTTAATCGAATTCGGAGCCAACTGATGTTTGTCATTATTTACTAACTTAATTTAAAAATTACGTAAATTCGTACTTGTGCGTCAAGCGAAAATATGTATTTACTTTGTCACAACGCCAGCGGTTTATCATATAAACGTGTAATCGCGTATGCAAAGCTAACTCTTTGTTCTGAATATTATTTCTCGTAATCATTTTCGCCCTCAGATTCACATTTGTTTTGTTATTGTAAGTCTTTTATTTGCGTTGAAAAAAAGAAAACCAAGAAGACTGAGAGTTGAAGTATATAATTATGAAGTACGAAAAATAAAGCAGATCAGATATAAAAACACGTATTAGTCCTCAAAAATAAAAAATATGGAGACTTCGGAGTCGTCTAATCAATATCCATAAGAATTTGTAATAATAAAAACAATATACTCCATAATTTAAAGAATTGCAGGAAATAATGCTTTTATGGTACAAATACTCATATCCAGGGAGAATAGAACGCGACGGGCCAGGAAATAAGCGGTAAGCAAAGGTCAATAGGCGATGGAAATATAAACGGATCCAAGAAAATAAACATGACCGACGAGGAAAACGTGGAACATTTCCTCCTCTGGTTTTCTATCGTTCTGTAACTCCCATTTCAAACTTTCTGATATACTGCTTTAACAGTTTATAATAACGCTGCGGTTAGAAGTGGTTCAAAGTATTTTCAGTTGCACCAATGTTCAAACTGGGTTTTCGGGTCAATAGATAATTGGTCAGTTTGTGGAAGGATAATATTGGTTTAAACTAGGTATAGAGAACTCCACTTTGTAGTAATTTCTTACGCAATGAAAAAGATTTAATTAGTTATAATATTGAGAATTCCAAAACTCGAATTTGATATAAAATATCTAATGGACAAAGAACGTTATTCCTAACGTGATAAAAGGAGTTAGTGGTTCAAATGTCGTTTCTTGTGTTACATTTTGTATCACCTTTATTGGTTTCCAGTGCAACGCTGGAAAAATAATTGCGTTGGGAACAAGGCCAAGATTTTTATAGTTCGTTTACCATGCCCCTCGATCGTGCTCCTGTGCACAACAATCTCTTCCGTACGTCAACGGAATATTTTTATCTTGTAACACTTCGAATTCGAGGTGATATTTACTTATATCTATGCAGTAGTAAATAAATCCTCATTTTATGGACAAAAGTTATTACCTTATGAAACTTTTATCAAATTTTTATTAAGAGGTGTCGGTTACGGAATATTCCGTAAAAAGAGTCAGTACCTATTTGTTAATTACATAAAATTACACTTTAATAAATGGGGATACAAAATATATGCATATGCAAAAAATATGCATATGCAAAACACGAACGAAAAGTTATTTGTAATGCATTTCACGAAACAAGACTAATTGACGCATTTGGCTAACTATCGAAAAATTTTCATGAAAATTGATATTAATTAATTAATTAATCAAGCGCCCGGAAAACTCTGCAGGTAGAACTGACAACTTTCGAGTGTTTCATTCGTAATATCCGGTTCGAAAGTTGGGTAAGCATCCTTGATGGAGCACGTTTCACTCCTTTAATTAAACGACAGATGTTCTTGAGAACGATTAATGTAATATTCACAGCGTCAATTGCTAAGGATTTCAAGGTTGACAACTTCAAACTGGAATAAGTTTAAAAACAAATTTGAAAGAAAGTTTCGACCTTTCAAAAAGGTTCTTGTCTTTCTTTAAGAATGCAAAACTTTTTGAATTAATTTAAAAGAAAAGCGACTTAGTTACAAGAATGATAATCTCGGAAACAGTGGAACAAGATATCGCTTTATTCCCTTATTCCCTTTCCTTAAACTTCGGTGCGACATGCCCAGAGGGTCTCCATCGATTTGTCACTTTTTTTTCACCTAGTTTTATCGCCTTATGATACCTTATGCGGTTACTTGCTCAGTTCTATCGGCAGTAATCACGGGATATCGTCAAACGAGGTCGTTAAAAGCGACATTTCTACCTACCTCGTATCAGCGTTTTAGTAAAAAATTTAAATTACAAGATTCTTTGCATTTTCAATTCGTGGAATGTTTTATTCTGCACGTTCTTAAGCATCCGTTCCACTTGTATAAGAATTCGTAATTTAAAAGCTGTTTCACGAATTTCGAAACCACCTTCAGTCATTCCCAGTAAATTTTTTATTAAATCATAATTCAAAATACTTTTTAATCTGCCTAAATCCAGAAATTTTAATTAACCATGTAATTTTCAACTTTCTACTTTAAAATAAAGGAAAAAAGTATAATTTATGACAGAGAACATTTCCACCTGGAGCATATCTATAGTATGAGATTCACGTACGAATAAAGCTTTTCATTCTGCACAAATAATTTATGAAATTTGCGTTATCTTCTCGGTGCTCCAGTTCATAAAAATCCAAGTTTTTTTGACAGTTTTAATATTTCAGTACACTATTTATTAAAGCTTGTAATTATTATTTAAGGTTTCTTTTTACACGTATCCATTAGAAACGAAAGAAAACCCATAAAGAAGATGATATCAGACGGAAAAATCCCAAGATAGAGAGAATAATCTGCAAAAAAACTTGTACAAAATAATCCCCGAGAATATATATATATATATATATATGTATGTATGTATGTATGTATGTATGTATGTATGTATCTTTCGAGAAACGTGGTTTATCAAGAGAGTTTTCTATCTTTTAATCCCCGAATCAGAGAAGAATTTCTCTCCTCAGAATATAATACAAAAGTTTAAGTATGACATTCCCTAATTGGATTATTTTTATTATTTGACTGTTAGAAAAGTCTAGGGGTTATTTTTTTCTTCAAATCTTGGATTTATCTATCTTATAAAAAAGATATCGCCTGGCTGACCATACATTGACCTGCGCTACTGAAAATGCTCTGTATCCCACTCTATTTCTCCAATCCTTCTCTTTCTCACCCCTCTTACTCTTTTATTAATGGTTATACTTAGTTTTCCAATAAATAACAAACACGACATCCCTTAGCAAAATTATAGAAAAAATCAAGTACTTAATAACCAAGAATAGAATTCAAAAGCGTTTGAACCTCTGACATAAATCTATACCAACAAATGATTACAACTTCTAATTTAAGGCATTAATTTGTCTCCCAAAAATTAATAAAATAGTTCGAGTGACAAAATGTGTGCGTGTAAAGTGAATTATTGTGGCTAAAGACTATGTTCTCCAACGAAAAACTAACGAGCCGACAAGGCATGTTGCTTTACAACTGATTGCTAGAGACACGCAAGAGAACATACATATGTAACATACATATCACAGAATCACGCATTGATCATAATGTCCGGGGCTACAAATATGAATATATACGCATGAACGAAGATACCAGGAAAATTAAATTAACGACTGATCGCTAACTGAATCATTCCACATTTCACTCGGTAATTTGCTTCATTATTCGAAGATATTGCTCCTCATAATGTCAAATTAAAATGAATAATTTAAAACACAGATTAATGAGAATTTTATGACCGCGCCGAGTAAAATATAAAGAAAATACAGAGGAAAAATACAAAACAAATATACATAGTATATATTTACTTTGTATTTTATTTTGATATTATTTTTCAGAGACAAAAGGGTTCCGATTTTTTGTACTGACCCAATTATTTTCTATAACAATTTAACGAAGCGGAAATTCGTAATATACCATTTTGCCATTTTACGACATTAATTGTATTCTTTTTCACTCGACGAAAAACACGGGCGTGTTTCCAATGGGGAAAAAAGCCTATCTTTGCGCATTTTCAATGAGAATAGCAGATAGGGAAAAAACATACTGCCAGCAGGTAGCTCACAATATTCGTCGAGGTGCATATCTCGCCTATGGCGAACAGAAGTACATGCATACAAGGCAAGAGTGTATATACTCGAATAGAGAGGACTGTATAGGTATAGAAACGTTGCACAGGTACAACGCTCCGCTTGGTATCAATATTTTATCCACGTTCTGCCCGCGCAATAGTTTGTATCGTTGGCTCCGAGTATTTTAATATTTTCCTCAAAGCCTCGAGTATAAAGCCGCGCCAGGGCCAATTTGCTACCTCTGCAGATGTAACTGAATGGACATTTTACTTTCCTCTATTTTTTTGTAACACTCCTGTTGATGTACATAGATTAAGCCTTTAAAAGCAGTTTCTATCTATTGCTATAAAATGCAAAGAATTAAAATTTTTCGCTTAACACAAGTAGAATTTTCAAGCATTTCAACTCAATTTACATTTACATTATTAAATTTTTATTTTATGCAATTCTTTTGAGGAAGTACGTGTAATTTGCGAACAACGCATAATGAAACAGTATGGGTAAAGAAAAATTATGAATAATGAAAAGCATACATGCTTTTGCCATGTCAAATTAAAAAATGCATTCATTGGAAAAATAATTAAAGTAGAACTGGACATGCTCTCGAATACATGAATTAAATTAGAATTACTGAACACACTTTTGACCTTATTAAGCTGACATATGAAATGTTGGAAAAAACTGTTTCCTCCTAGTCAGTTTTCTTTCATAAAGAAAAATTTTAAGCTTCTTTATTACTTTTATAATTCGAGAGGATAATTATTCAGAGTTTATACTAATAATATTTTTCTACAAAAGAGCATGCCAACTAAAAAATAAGGTGATCTATCTGCTTCAACTGTAAAATTACAAAAAGAAAATTCTTTTCTGTGAGGTTTAGATAACCTAGCGAGTGGTTTTCTCAGCTTCCAGCTGAATTTTCCATCTTCTGAGTTATACTTGAAAGATTTGCATTACATTTGCATATAATTTGCAAAGTCCTGCATTACTATCCTTTTTCGGTATTTACTGAACGTACTTGTTTTCACGTGAAATATGTGAATTCCCTTCAAATCACATCTCTCCTCAAAATCATTTGTATAAAGTGAAATAATCTGAATTTTTTAACACACACACCAAATCCCTGAGTGCCAATTTCAGTCTGCAAAGTCCATCAAATAATTTCACAATGAACATTTTCACTTACTTCATAATTTAGTTATTTGTTTACGTTTTGTTACGTTAAAATTTATTGTGCAAGTGCTTAATATTAATAAATTTCATTTAATATGTTACAACTACATTAATATCGTTTAATACATACTATTATTATCACATTTTCATAGAGTTTTTTGAAGCACCAATGAATATTAAAATTACAAATATTTCTAACAGTATGGGAAGTAGAATATAAATAGGAAATTTCAGTTCCTATAAAACTCTTCCTAACTTTTATCACATGCATTGTATACTCTACAATAAATAAATTATTTATCCAGGCCTTTGAAGGATTCAAATCTATATATAGGTTTGCTTTCTATAATTTTCTATTAAACAATTTCATTGCAATTTTCAACTATTTAATTTCTAATTTCACCACATTACTGATTTACAAGAGTAAATTTTTACAAGAGTCATTCGAATTTATAATTAAAACCACTTAATTAAAAAAAATTTTCATACCACTGAAAACTTTAAAAAAAAATGAAAAATTAAAACTCAGCAAACATTTTTAATAAAATTCTCAAAAGAAAAATATAGGTCAAGCGAATTCACCTCTTTGGGAGCTTTTTTAAAATGCTTATCCGAATATGGGGGACATTAAAAAAAAATTATATATTTTTAAAACACCTTTTGGTTGCTTTTTGCTTTCAAGGCTACATTCTGCAAGTGGTTCTCAATTTGAATAATAATTTCCACAATTTAAAAGAATTAAATTCCCATAAAACATAAATTTATATTGACACTATCTTTTATTCTTCCACCTTTTTTCTCATACAAACGATCCTAAGGGCCTCTGGCCGCCTGTAAAATCGCGCTTTTCTTTGGCTGCTTACTTTAAAGCTTCTATGCACCCGATTAAGCTTATACCCCTGTTCTCCTTTCTACTTCTCCATTTTCAACTGATTACCTCCCATCCCTTCCCTTTCTTATAGTATCCACATTCCCATTAGATCGTCAGGTTCCCATCGTCATGGCGAAGTTTCTGGGAATTTTCATGCGTCTGACGTACAATAGAACATTATGCTAACGATCTTTCCAACGATGCGTCTGAGACGATAAATTTTCTATTTATATTCTTAGCTGAGTTATATCTTTGAATTTCCTCTTACACCCCCTTTATCTTCTATTTATGTTCGAGAATTTACTATTGTGGTTGAAAAACCATTAGGGAAATTCTTTTACCCTTTACTTTAGTCATTTTGTGAATTATTTGTCGTTCAAAGGCAAATATGAGTAGGTACTTTACAGAAGTTTATCACCCTTAATAAATATGGATTTTGCGTTTCGATTCTTATTTAATATCAGAATGTTTACGAGAGGACTGTAGTTATTTACTTTACGACAATTTGTGCAAGCAATATCGACGGGACAATGTCCTGAGTAAGTTGGAATGATATGATTATCGTTTATTTTCTTTGCTAATAGTGTAATCACTTTCGAATATATTCTCATAAAAATTAGATCTTTGCCTACATTCACTCTTGAGGTATGTATTGTGTAATATGAACAAAAACCTTTCATATGTTTCATATTCTGGTACTTTTTGCTACAATAGTTACTCAGGCAATTTTTAACAAGTCTTTCTTCGATAACTACATTGTATAATTTTATACTTGCGACAAAAACCACCTCAAAGAGCAAAGTTGTAAACTTACCTATAATCAGAATGAAATCATTACAAGTTAAAGAACTTCTAGTTCTTGGAAAACTTAGTTAAAGCAAGTTGAGATTTATAAAACAAGATTAAATCAAAACTCGATGCTTTAGCTTATGAAGATAAACTTCGAGGTAAGTTTTAAAGCGTAATGAAAACGTGGAGTTTTATTTCCTAATTCTTGTTTGTTGGAGTAATAATGACTAACTATGATTAATCACATTAATTGTGACGAATTAAGATTGATTTTGACTAAGTTTAATTGATTTTGAAGCGTACGTAAATTAATTTCTGAGAAATAGTGAAAATTCCACGAGTAGAGATTAAAATGCGAAGCTTGACTTAGTTCTTTGATTTCTTTTAATTTCTTGAAAGAATGGTAACGAATCATTTAACTTCAGTCGTCTGAAATTTCGCCGTTCGTTAGACAAGATGATGATTTGGATTACAATGAGATATAATTAAAGCAAACCGACAAACTGGAACTTTTATCATGGATTACGTGCTTTTTCTTACCTCGAATTCTCTATTACTATTCCCTCGTCTCGGTTTCGCTTCACCGCTTTGATTCAATTTACGGTTCCTTTTCAAATTAACTCGCAATTAGTTACAATTCATTGCTTCCCTCGCAATCTTTTCTACACGACAAAACTGTACGCCAATATTATTTATGAAATTTATGAAAATGTATTCAGTCTAAAAATTCCTACGAATATAAATAAGTATATACAATATTCAAAAAGCTATGCCACCATTGTTTTACATTTTCCTTTCCGATCAGAAATTAGTGTAGTATCATCACTTTTTACCGTTTCCGCTTCCCTGTGTTCAACTATTCAAACGAAATGCAATTGAAGTTTCGCATATTGATATTCACAAGTATAATGTATCTTATCTGTGAGCACGTGGTATGAATAATGCATAGTGAACGACTCTTATAAAGGCTCAAAGTGATGCGAATGAACTTTCAGCTTCCCTTTCCTCAGTTCCTGTTTCAAGTACGAGTATATAATGCCAATAAGCACCAGGACTGGTAAAGCCTCGACTTAAGCCGAAGTTTCGATACCGCAGAGATAGAGAAACTACACAATTGGTTGGTACCACTGAAAACAGGACTTGAACCTTCTAAATTTTAAAGGCAAAGCTTGGTGGTGCTCTCCCACAAGAATTCCTCTCCTCAATTAATTATAGACTACGTTTCCTAGCGTACAAAAAACTTCCAACATTATAAACGAGTGAATAGTTTAGTTGGAGATTTATTTATTAGTTCCAGTAAAAATTAAAAATTGAATACTTTGGGGATGTTCTATTCCGGAGAAACATAATCTCATACTGTAGCATAGATGTATAGAATTCGCATGCTACTAGTGTGGAAACAATGCATCAATTTTACACGAGCGCACGTCGAGCTGGCTTCCTTCGAATATCCCTTTCCTGTGTTTCGTGGATACTGCCTCTATTTTCAGAAAAATATGCCAGGATACGATACATCGAAGAGAACATGTTTCGAAAGCTGCTCTTTTACGTTAGTGGATCAGGAAAATTTTAATATTTTAATTTAAAAATTTTAATAGCCTGCAAAGCACTCTTTTAAACATAAATACACATAAGGTAAATGCTCCATTTACATTTGCGTCAGTGCTCCTATTTACGTCCAAACCTGATTAAATATAGTAAATTTAATGAATTTTTATGCTTATTGATTCATGAGGAGTATTTATTTTATTC
>JAUEJJ010000046.1:8465732-8484682 GCA_032164275.1 Synergus coniferae
TCGATCGTTTTGAAAACGATCGTGGTCGTAGCTTCCGGAGCCTACATTTGTGCAAATTTTTCTAAAAACTTTTTAAAAATTTTGTACGAGACCAGGCCTCTCTTTTCCACTGGGCACTCTGCGCAACTCCCCAGGGCCCCGCAATTGACAGAGGCCCCCAATTTCCTGCCACATTTGTTTTCTTTTATTTTTTCAATTTTTTTTTGCTTTTGCTTTTTTGTTGGTTTTTATTTTTTTGTCAAAGTCATAGGGGCCCCATTATCCTAATGTGCCCATGGCCTCCAAGAGGTTAAAGACGGCCCTGAATATAATGTAACTACTCTACGACCTGAACAGTTTTAGCACCCGACGTGTAATTTCCGTTATAATGGTACTTTTCGCACACTGGGAAGCGTTGTTAACTTTGACTTTTAGATTCAATTAAATTCTCTTTTGGATTTCAACTAAGCTGAAGATTTATTGTAATATTAATTTAAGAGTTGTCTTCAATTATTTACAAAACTGTATTTTCAATTACGAAACATCAAATGTCTATTATATCTTAACTTATTACTGAAAGCAGAAACTGGCAGGAGTTACTTGATGACGAGTTTGTTTCCGAGATGCTCCTTGTTTCATGAGCTTAGGAGACATGTGTACGAGTTTATGTTTTCGAAGTCTAGAGTCTAAAGGCATTGAGCCTTAAGAGTGGCTTGAAATGGTTGTTTGTGCACAAGATTCAGGTTGGCATACGATCGTAAGCTTAGTAAACCATCATAAATTTTAGGAAATGCCTCTTCCCTCGCAGTATTATCAAGCAAACGCTTTCACTTGGTTCTCGTCTCATATTTCACCTCTCTACTGACAGTCAGGACTGAACAACTCCGCTTTCAGAAAATCTCTTTGTAAAATAATACCTTAAGAGAAGCACACACGAAATAAAACATTTTCTTAATTGTTCTCTAAATCTGTACTATCATATTAATAATTGAATTCGTGAAAAAATAATTAAGATACGATGTCTTCCAATTAAAGAATTTACTTATAAAATATACAAAAGCAATGCATTTTTCAAAAAAAGATAATTTAGAAGCAGGTCGTGTAGCTTAATGAGCTTGTAATATTCAGAGTCAAAGCACAGTTCTCATAATTTTTTATTACAAAAAGTACTGGACCGTGTACTGACCCCCTTGACCTCTAGAATTTGTGCCAGATATGAAGGGCAATGAACGGGAAAACGAGCTTAAAAAGCTTATTTCCGAGCTGCACTTCGCATTCATTCTTGAATCTTGAAGCAACTCTGTCACCAAGACCCTGAAGAATAAAGAACGGGCTGCACAGTGGACTGAGTAAGAAATGGGAAAAGACTGAAACGTTGAAATTCACTTAGAATGAATATTTTATACGGATGCATTTCAATTTGAATTGAATAATTCATATCATAAATAAAACCTCTAGCTGGCATCTAGAAACAAAAATCTAAAAGCAAGGACTCCACTTGTTAATTGAAGATTCTTGTCAAACATACAACGCTTTTCTGCAGAAGTTTTTTTAAAAAACAAATGTAACTAATCACTTTTTCAATAGTTTATAAATTGAAATAATTGGTACTATTTCAACATCGCACAATTTTTTTGAGATATTCTGTCAAACGTTGAAAATAATTTGCCTGGAAAATATAATTATCTCGAACTTTTTCGACGAGAAGTTTAAAAAGTGCATATTTCTCAGAATTATTAAACGTGCTCAGGTATAAATCATTGCGCTTGACAGTTGCAGCAGGCTTCTAATATTTCGTCACAGTGTGAAGCACTTTCTACTAATTTTGTCCACCTATTCAAAGAGTGAGAAGTGAAGCGGAAGTGTCTGAAGGAACTTTATTAAAATTTAGTATAATGAAACACGTACAGTGACAGGAATTCACGAACAACTGCATTAATGAGTCCTTAAGTATCGTGAGAAGGGTGAGTAACGAGCTTGCGATCAATATATATTCTGAAGTTATTTAACCTATTTACTGCAAACTCGAATATTGAACTCATCTCTATGCATAATCTGTGTCAACTGTTTTGTCGACGTTCTTTGTGGAAAAATTGAATCTGCGAGCGATAAATTATTAATATAACAAATTTTGATATTCTTTATGGAAACGTTCAGTTTATTTTTGTAAGAATCGTCAGTGTCTTTATTTAATCATTTCATATTAGCTGTACACATGGATGTAAGAATGATGAAACACAAGCATGCGGGATCTGTGCCGAAATATTGGGCAATCAACATATCAGCCAATAAGAAGCCTAAAAATGCCCCCCTCGCATGAGTTAACTTTGTGCTCCATCAATATATTCTTACACTTACATCCATATGGTTACGAAACCCAACGCTATAAATACATGAGCTTTAGTGAATCTTCCTATTAAAGCACAAAAAGCATCAAATTGATATTAATGTGCACGTGTATTAAATTTGCGGATTATAAATTCTTGGAAAAGTTCTTGGATGACGGACCCTAACGTAAATTATACCTGCTTTTCTCAGTGGTAATTGGATAACGAATGTGCACAGGGTAAAAGATAAGGAGCTTTTCGGATATCCGAAGGTGCTGCTGACAAGTTCGTAAACAAGCAAAATTGCTGTCAGGAATAATCTCCTAGAGATAAGCTTTTGAATATTAATAGCTAACGAGTATTCAAAATTTGAAGCAATTTTCTTCATTAAAATAAAATCATTAAAATCCAAGTTCATTCTCGAGCTATTTATATCTTATCTATTCGACAGCAATATTTTTTTGTAGCTTCTAAATACGGACAGAAAAACACGTATGGAAAAATTCGATAAAAAAACTATCCTAATTAAAATTGTTGATTAAAATTTGCGTTTAATTTGGCCTATTTTTGATTCTTATTAGAGTAGTTTCACGTCAAGTAGTGACAAGAGATAGCATTAATCAATCCATTCAATGAATAGGGAGTTTTTCCCCTTTTTTCGTTTTACCACCAAAGCTTAGCGGAAGCTGTGAGCGTAAAAACACTTTTCTTATTTCGAAGAACGATTCCACGAGTAGTTTGATCCTTTTCTTCAATATTCGTTTGCTACCTCTCACTCTAATCAAGGATATCATTCTTAGGAAATCGGGGGCTTTGAAACATTCCTTCTGTTCACTCTTATCCTCAATTTTTGTTAAAGAATTGCCTGAATGTCCTGTTCGAATTGGAAACTATGTTATAAACAAATTTATAGACGAAAATAAATTCTTCCCTAAAAATAAATTCTAATAAAAAGTGCTGCTTAAATTCGGGTACAAAATAGAACGTTAGTATATATTCTACTGAATATCGGCTTAGCGTAATTGACAAACCGCAAATATCAAATGCTATATAATTACATTTTGAGTAATTAAATTAGTTTCTAGAAGAGATAATAAGATCGAGAATACGAGAATATTCCATGATTTAATATTTCAGAACGCTGAACGTGGAAAAAGTTCTTTGAACTACGTCATGTGGATGCATTTAAGTCACGAGTGGCTTCTGAATAACAGCCTAATGGAAGATGGTTAAATCTGAATCCGCAAGATTTGAAATTAAACGGTTAGTTCATCTCATTTCGTAGTAGGAATATTATTACTGTGGGGGCGCATTGTGCAATAAGAAATCACTTTGATGTGCACAAATCTTAAGACAAACTTTTTGTTTTATTTTCAAAGTTATAAATATTTTAAGTCACTGCGCTGTTTCAGTTACAGGCTATTTTCGTCGACATTCAAAACCGCAAAATGGTACCCTTGGTAGTTATGATTTAACTGCTGAGTGGGTACTTGAAATCAATAGACAGAAAAATCAAGCGGTTGTGCAAATGAGGGCAATCGATTTGTTCACTGCCTTTCTTACTTATTGCTTTCTTATTAGGAGGCTTTCAGCAGAAGCACTGAAGCTCGTTAAGAACACTTCTATTTATTCGAGCGCATGATTTTTGCATTGACAAATTATCAACAACAAAAGGAGATAAAAGATTTCTTATAAATATTATTTCATAATTTCAAACTTAAAACTAACAAAATTGTGAATTTATTATATCATTAAAATTTTTAGCGAAAGTCTTATGTCTTTATTATTGATCTTTTATGTCAATATCTTTTATACACTTCCTGAAAGTTTGCTCAACAACTTTTCTTTCAAGACTGAAGAAACAGCGTGTATAATTTTATATACATGAATATTTTCAATTAAAAGTTTAGCAGATAAAATGTTCAATGAAGTGGAAAATTCAGACCATAAAATCAAACCGAACTGCTTCTTACTAAAATTGGACTCGTTTGTAATATAAATCAACATTTTTCCCGAAGCTACGATTTATTTTCTGCAATCTTGGAGTAAGTAACCTTTGATTTATATAGATGTTTGGCCCAATCATAGGAGAAGATTGTCGTTTATTGGTACCAGTCATACAAGTCAGACTCCACGACCAAAAGCATTGCCTTGCTGAAATTCCATTTCGGTCTTGTTTTCTTGTCTACAATCACTCATCTCAATTTCTCCTAGCTTCTACCGAGGCAGTCCTCTTTATTTCAAAAATAAACAGGACTCTATTCATTTTCAAGGTCTACAAATTTTCAGGTGCCAATCAGAATCCTGCACCTTAATTGAAAAGAAACAATTATTTCAATCTACAGTGATAACGAAGTGGTTTTCTATAAGATTTCACGAAAATTATGACAAATAAAGCTTACATTAATTTCTCAAGGAAATATAATGTTAATTTTGGTATATATTTCCATATATAATATGGAAATATGTGAAAATGAAGAAATCGAACCAAGATGAAAAGTCCTAGAGAAAATAATTTCTTTTATTTCCGAAGCTACTTATAGAGTACGATTAAATAAAAATCGCCCAAGTTCGCATCGTATTCATCGTCGGGAAAAGGATGGCAATAATGAAGGAAGGAAAAAGCTCCCTTTGGAATGCAAATTCATTGAAATGAATTCCAACGCAATGTAAGACTGTCGTAAGACTAAGAAGGGTGGAAAAGAAGTCTGCTCCCCTTCTCATTCGTTTTCTTGCCTTTTTGCCCTCTTGCTGTTCTCTCGGTTAATACTTATGTCCGTATAAAACTCTCCCATGCATGTGAGTGACTTACAGATATTCAAGATAGCGGAAAGGAAATTTTTCGAGTTAATTTTCTCTCAAGGCTAACTGATATCTCTGCAACGGATATTTACATATACCAGAGTACCTCACAAAATCCTTTTTTTATCTCTTCAAACACTGAAACGCAATTTTATTTTCCTTGTGAAGAAAGACTTAAATTTTTTACAGATAGGGTATGAAATATCTTTTTAACTTTTGTCTAATTAAAAATAGATAATTAACAATTTGTTTAATACCCTCTACCTAGGCAGGAATTTTATGATTATTTTATGATGCGGTGATTACATCCAATTTATATCAATAACCGAATTCTATTCTATTCCAAACACGATATTAAAAAATGAATTTCTCCTAACATGAGAGTATAAGAAGAGAAAAAAATTTTCTTTGTGAATTCGAAATAATAAAGTTATTACTTTAACTGGAAAAAGAGCTTTGGAAATTAAATTGTAAATTGTAAATTGAAATGCTAAAATAAAAAATATCTTCTCTTACCAGTCAGATGTAGTTGAACTCAGTAAAGTATTTCAACAAAAGAGCTTACCTGTAACAAAAAATAATATAGATTAAATATTTTGATTACATATTAAAGAATTAGTAACAGTAAAGTATGATGGTTTGTCTGTTGTTATTAAAGACTTCTATTTGTTTTTAATTATCAATAAAAAATTAGTTCTAGAAAAACCAGGTTATTATAATTAATTCAACCTAGAGAGTGAACATTCTTTAATATTATACGATGGTGGTTCAATATTTCTCGACTAAAATAGCAATGATCCGGATCGTGATGTTTTTCTTTATGCAAACTATATTTTATGGTCCACACAGAAGGGCATATGCAGCGAGTAGATGCATATACGTGCGCGAGGGTTAGATGGGGTTGAAGCCTGCCATAAACATTTATTGTAATGCCCGTATCATCTAGTTCATTTCCCGTGAAAGTTACTTTGCTTTTACTTTGCTTTGCATTGAGGTTTAACGGACCCTCAATAAGTTTAATGCGTCCATTGCATCGCAAATAAAAAGCCACACTAAAAAAAAAGTACTTGGATGCATCATTAAAAGGTGCTTAAACATGTTTTTGAAATGTGACCTAGATGGAGAGAAATATTTTATATGATTCTAAAAAAATTAAAACTTATTTCATGAAGAGAGAACTGATAAACGAATGAAGATTTTTATCAATAATCAAACTTCTATTCACGCGTCACAAGTTCTTTCACATAATTTCTCTAAAGGATTAATTTCAAAATTGCAGATTACAATTTTCAATTTCCGGGTCAATAGATAATTCTATCATCTCTGTACCGTCGTTTGATCTGCGAGCAGAGGGTTTGTTTCTGAAACGCTTCCAAATTTATATCATGATTTGGTTGCAAATTGGTGTTTGCAACGAAATTTTCCGCTCTTGGCTACGACTTGAATTTAATAATAATACTGATAGAACTGACAATAATTGCTTTTACTAATCGCATCAATATGAATCACAAATTGAGTCCACATTTCAATTTACACGAAAATTTTGAAATTGATTTTGCATCAAAATGACAAATTAATATGCTATTTCAGTTAGAAAACTACACCTAAAGTTTTAGACCAATCAAGGCAGATAAAATATTGAATATTTATTTCCCAAGGAACGAGGGATTAATTCGCTATTGATATTTTAGGGCTTTCTCGAAATATAATTTAAATTTGAATCTTTTAGTTCTCTCCTGGACATAAATAAAGTTATTTCCAGGTTTTCGATACAGAACCGATGCACATAACATCACCTTTGTGTTGAATGTGTCATAAAGTTCGGACTTCATACTTGACGCTAGCATTAATTCTATTCAAGTACAACGATTACCAAACAAATAAAGATGATCGCTTGTGACCATTTCACTGTGCATATTAAATGTGTCGGATGCATCCCATAATCCATTTGCCAAATATCGATCTAGATTTCAACGACTGTTTTTAAGTGACACCGAACAGTTAATTAAATCAGGACTACACTTCTTCTCAAAATAAAAGCTATGTAATATTACTTCTATAAACAAACAATGTTTGTATAAGAGGATAAAATTCAGAAGTCGTAAGTTTGGAAACGAGAACGATTTCTGCACTAACTGAGAAGGCATTTGGAGTAACCATTAGAGAATTTCCAAGGGACACATTTGTGAACAACACCCTTTTACGAGGAGCCTTTTCAGGAACAAATAATTCCTTAATTACGACCGGGATCAAGAGGGACTCATTGTTTACGAGCGATTCGCGACTCTTCGGAAAGGTGCTCGTTCAGCAACTGACAAACGCCGAGAGATAAGTATTCGGTCTTAACCATCTTAAGTATCTCAAGTAGTGACCATAATGTAAGGGAAAAATACGTTTTACGGAACTAAAAGCTTAAAGTACTTAAAGTGCAGAAGATATCTCTTTAAGATCCGATCATGAAAGAATATATAACAAGACTTTTAAAAAAGTATATCATAAAGAAGAGCGTTCACTCGAAAATCGATTCTAAGTGATTATATAAGAGATTCTAATTCTACTAATTCTGCGGCATAATTAATGTAAGCTTTATTATTAGCAACAAAATTTCATACAGCATGAAGCAATGAATATCAACGCAATCTGGTTGTATGAAAGGCAATCAAAGGCAAACATCAGCTGAAGACTGTGTATACTTGTACCTATGTCCTGTAAAGTCAACGTTATGTATTTTGTGGCATATTACTCTATAGATACACCGATCACTCACGAGGTCCCTTATGAAATGAACTTTTCATATAATGTATGGTAGGAAGTATACCATATGCCATCCAACTTTACTTCGTTAGCACTCTCGACCCACTTTGGAATATATTAATGAGAGATCATTCGAGAATCTCGATTGGCACTTTATAAAAAGCTGCCTTCGGCATATCCTCTCTTCATCTTTTTTAATTCTACATCATAAAGCACCATCTTCTCTTTGTTGACATCTTTCCATTCTTTTTTATCCTTCACATTTTTTATGAGAGTTTGTAAGCTTCACCGGAAAACTTGTGATTTACTCTAATATTCGGTTTCCCTTTCTTTGACCTTCGTCTGCCCACCCTGGGGAAAACCTTCACCACAGCTGAGGAAAATGAGTTTGATTAAGCCTAGGGATAAAAACATCACATGAAAACTTTTCCAAAGTTCTAATCTTTCGCGCCAACTTTTAATTCACAATGGCGCGGGTAAATGCACAGAAATAGATAGTGATATATCTAGGCTGGTACACATTCATAAATCATATATATATACATTATACATGTGTGTATATTTGGTGTCGTATCGGCAGAGAATCTCGGTAAAACCACGAAACTGAAGAGGGTTGAAGAGTGAAGTTTAAATAATTGAATCAAGAGACTCTTACGCTGAATTTTCAATCGCATTAATACAAGACCACCAAACACGACACGCTTTTAGTTAAGTTTTATGGAATAGAATTCATTTGTCACTGTTGATTTGATGAAGAATATAGTGGACTTGCTTTTCAACTGCATTGCCCTATTCAAACGAATTCGTAAAAACAAATATGCAATGAATAATTAGCAGTGAATAATTAATCATTTTCAAGTGTTTTGCCATTATGAATTATAAATTCTATGCAGACTATATCGAAAACGCAGATAAAAACACAAATTCAAACTCACTCGATAAATTATATTTGTTTTAAATCTAAAATCAAAGCAAGTCTGAAAACCGACTTCAAAGCACAAAATGCTCTCAAATAAGGAAATATCGGAAAGACTGTGAAGTTTGGAAAAACAGTTCTCAATAAGAAAACTGTTAAGTAATCCATTGCAAAATTTACTCGTGAACTTTTGATAAAACATGAATAATTGAATATCCACGTCAAAACAGTACGAACTATTAATTATTAAACTTGCATTGCTTTAGCAAAATCCACCTCTCATAGTATGTGGTTTTAAAGGAGAAGATTGGAAGAAGTTTGAAATAAACTCTCTCGGTAAGAATTCAATTTTCTGTAGCAATGAAATCTCTTCTTTTTTTAAATGTTGTTAATGTTTTGTACTAAGGTATTTCATAATACGTAGCGAGGGAATATTTCCTGATGCTTGCTATTGTTTCTTGTCCGATTTCTGCTTCGAGCTTATGACGCTCTCCTCCAGCCTCTTATAGCCTTTGTTGATATTCCTAAGCTTTTGTTCTCTATTAAGCGCTACTCTGTTCTCAACTTGGGCTTTGTAAACTAACTAGTAATATCATTCAAGTAGCTAAATTCACCCTATCAATTTTAGGTGCTTCATATTCGTTCACTGATTTTGAAAATGATTACACCTCGCATAATTAATTGCCTTTCTCACCTCGATCTAGTTCTATCTTATTCTAATTTTCAATAGAATTTTCTATACTCTTGACGAGAATCATAACCGATTTTTCATTTTGAGAGTAATATAAAGTAGGAAACGTTGAAAAACAAAAATGCTTCGCTCGCTTGCATGTTCTCATACAGAATTTCCACGGTATTGCAAAGCCCAACACAATCACTACTCTTTTCAATATTCGTTCAATTTCATACTACAGAAAAGATATTCTCTGAATTCAACTGTTGACAAGGTATTTGACTTCAAATGTTGAATATAACTTCATTCTTAAAGCTCCCTGATTTGAAAAGTGATTTTAATTGATGCAATGGTTAAAATTAAATAAGAAACTTAATAAGTTTATATATTTATATACTCCTGAATATCTAGTTTTCGTTCCCATTTAAATCAGATCTACAGCGGAACGCTGTGAAGTTTTCAAATCCAGATCTACAGTTTCTCGGGTTTTGTAAGGCTTCGCATTAAACCCGATGCAACTTAATCTCTGATTAACCTTAAATAAGATTCACTCATCAGTGATTGAATTGCTCTTATTTTAAAATCAAATAAATCACTGAAATGATGAATTAAAAAAAAAATATTTTTACAATTGAAAAAAAAACAATGCTCTACTCTGCTTAAAAGGAATTAAAATAATTGTAAATGTGAAGCGATCCAAAAACTAAGTAAAATAATCAGAATATAATAATCAGAATATAGTAATAAGAATATGTACAATTATTTCTACTCCTTATGAATTCACATTATTTCTGAACTTTTGAAAGCTACCCTTCAGATAGTAGAACCATCACAACCTCATTCTACCGAATTTTTACTTTCAAGCGTACCATATCGTCTCACTGCCTTTTTCCTCCTTTGCTTTTTCTCTAGCTCCTCATTTAGCATTTCTTACAGTTGTAGAGAAGTAATTGGATAGGTTGCAAAAATACACATAAGAGAAACATCGTCCTTATTCCCTCATTATTGAAAACCCATTTGATATCTTACATTTTGTCTACGCAGTAATAAAATACACAATAAATTCCTTCTTGATTATTATCGATTTATAAATAGAATTGAATATTCTATTTCTGAAAAATAATTACGTTCTTCGTTAATTCGAACAAAAAACTATACTTATTCCTAGGGATTATTTTTACAGTAATAAAGTGACAATATTGCAATGAAAGTTTGAGAAGTAGTAGAAAATATATTTCCTGAAAATATTCCCTATTATTTCCCATTTGACAATGATATTGTAAATATTTTACAAATAATCCCAGGGAATATAATTATTTGCTTGATCGGTAATTTGTGTCATCACAAAACCAACTAATGCCTTTAAGCAAAGAAATTTTGAAGTAAATAAAACTTGAGGGATCTCCTTTGCTAAACTACGCAAGCATTTTCTTTATCTATGGCTCCGTACATAACTATTCCTCTAGACTTCGAATTTCAAAAGGAATGAGACTGCTATTAATTTTGTCTTGATGTTGGAAGCTTTGTGAAGTTTGAGACTATTGCACTTCTTGAAAATGTGTTTCTCGCATATGAGATACTCGTATATTATCTACAACCTGGAATCAATGATTTTCCATACTTATGATCGATTCAAAATCATACTGCAATTCTAAACTTATCCACAGTGGTTCCATCACTCGAATTAGATTGAACGACACATTTTCTTTAAAGATATCCAGAAGCAAAAATGAAGTCTGAAAAAAGGTAACAGACTCCGTGGATCAATGTTTTGTCTCAATCGAGCTGAACTTGCTTGTGTTGGTATCCATCAGACTTTTCAGCAGACATTGAAGAGTCGAGTGACGGAGTAGGTAGAAGAGAAAAGTAGTTCACGACCCTCTCATCTCGTTTTTCGCACCAAGGGGAGACGAGAAATAAGAAAAGCACGCGTAATGGGAAAAAAGAGGTATAGTAAGAGGAAAAATAGCAGAAAGAGGAAAAGTAGTAGAAGTTCGAGGGGGCGGATGGATGCTGGATGGCTGAAGAGTAGCTCTGAAGAGGGAAGGCGGCGGAAGAAATAATGAAATATATGTCGCTTTAATGAAGCTGCACGCCATCTGGAAATCGCTCATCCTGTACATGTCCCTCGCTTTTACGAGTGAGCTAGAAGATCTCATAAAGTACGCGTTTGAAGTTTACGACTGACCCGTGAACCTTGTGTGACTTCGACACGTCCTAACGGTCACTGTTTTAACAATGCGCGTGACGTGTGATCCGGACACTCTAACTCTAACCTTTCTTTACGAGAAAAAAGTTATTTCAATCTAAAGCCCACTTCATTTTGACTTGTTCTTTTTCCTCCCATGTTGAACAACCGTTTAATTTTACGTTTTTTCTATTTTCCTCGACTGCGCGTCAGCTATTCTATTTTCTACTCGTTTTCAATAATTCCCAACAGGCTTTTTCGAAATAATTAATGTGTTACATTACACGTTACAAATATGATATTTGAGTATATAGAAACATATTAATTGGTCTCATGACTTTGGAACTTCATTTTCAATAAATCATCTCCAATTTCCCTTATATCAACCGAAACTTGCAGCAGAAGCTCATTACAGTTCGCGGTTATGCAATTTCGTACGCGTACACAATTTCGTGCGCGTGTACAACTTCGATTTGTCACAGTGCGAATTGCCCACAGAGAGTAAAGTAAAATAAATGATAGAAACTTTCAGAAACGAGCGTATGGACGGATAAGATGGAAGAGGAGGAGATTTGGGAAGGGTATCGGCGAGAGCAAAAGAGAAATTGTCCCTCGGAGAATATGTGTCAAGTAACAAACTTCTAAGGAAACTTTATTTGACTTGTACCTCAAAGAATCGACGTATCGAATGAGACTGCTTAACTTAAATAAGTTTAACCGGATGAGCGAAAAGATACACATCAAGAAACATACGCAATGTTAACAAGAATAGTTTCAATTAAGAATTGGTGAAGTTTCATGATGAAGTTGAAAAAGTGAAATAATTTATTATCTCTTCACTGTACATTACCGAAATCAATTTATACTATTGAATTATAAGAACGTATTTCATATATAAGTTCCAATGGACCTCAACTGTCGGAAAATTCCGAATTTGAGATCCCGAACGTGTTCAAAATGGATATATCCCCTACAGTATTATAACTATTGTACGCCACCGCCTCTAGGCTAACTGTTTCTAAATTCAAATTTTGTGCGTAAATGGCAGAGAGGAATAATAATTTCACAAACAGCTTAACTACGTATCATGTACTATATTTCCTTCTTCCCCTATAAATTAAATTCACTTTCAAGAGAGGGTAAGCCCTAAGGTGCTCAAAGTTTCAGTACCCTAAAGAGAATCAGAGTGGGTAAATTTGACAAGGTAGGTATAGACGCACTTAGGGTTTTCTCCGCGTCACATTTTCATGCTAGTTTATCGAATGACGCAGTGATAGGGAAACGTTATTACTGTACTGCGGGCTAATTTGCATAGTCTGTGACGAAGCTCACATCGGATACGATTACGTATGGCAAGGCGCTCTGCTATCAAAATAAGCATGCTAGCTCATTTTCCGACACGTAAAGTCATCTTGTCTTTAAAAGCTGTTTTCCCACAATCTCGAGCATGTACTCATTTTAATTTAGATGAAATCTGTTCTCGAACATACATGCTCCGCAATAGCGCTTTTAATCTGGTAACTTTCACTCTAAACTTCAAGAAAACTCTCCATTTTCATCTTTTATGCATTACTTATGCATAAATTCTTGTATGTAAATAAACAGACAGACAAAGAACTCTTAAAATTTACGTAACTGTTATAGGGTAATTTTATGAAATGAATCTTTCAATTGAGGTCTATGGAATGAACGGGTAGTTTGAAACTTGGAGCAAACTTCCATAAAAATTCAGCGAAGTGGCTTCGAAAATGTTCAAGCTCTTACTGGGCGAATCGTGCTTCCAGCTTTCTCTCTTCACTCTCTGTCATTCGTGCCTTCTACGCCCTCGTGTTTTATTCTAGTTCTTTATTAAATTTCAGATTACTTCGGAACATCGTTGAAGCTGCAAAGCAATCATTTCTCAAGAAGGTACTTCCTTATTACACTTCCCGAGTGAAACTGAAAATTAAAAGTAACTCATTTTCTTTCCGTGTCATATTCTACAATATTGAATTATTTTAGTGTGGCTCGTTAATGGATACTCATCAGAATATGAATTCAATCTTGCAAATAAACTACATATTACGAGGGGATATTTTTAATTTATTATATAAAATTACTAATATTATTTTGTCATTTGTCAATACTGACTCGAGTACAATATAAAATTGTACACCCAGGGAGTTCACAGTAGTAATAAGCCTCAACGTTCGAGTGGTCGTAAGAAATGTTTTTTCCTTATCTTTGCGAGTTTGGGCCAGGTTTGTACCGCCTAGACGTCACAATTTCCTAAAGATAAGTAGCGAAACCTGCACGCTACATTCCCCAAGGAAACATAAAAAAAGTTTAACAGCGAAAAAAACGTACACTGAAATAGAAACAAGACCAGCACTAGTCTCGATAATTAAAATCCACAAACTCGGATTATTGCACATTAAATTCCAGATTAACAGATAAAGCAAATAAATATTTTAAAACGTATACTTTTTAAAATATTTACTTGTTTTATCTTTTATTATAATAAAACTACATTCTATTCGTAGAAAATTAATGACATTTTAGTATTATTTTCCTTTTGAATGCATTGTTGTTTTTTTTTTTTTTTCTTTTCAAGAATTATTTCAAGAGGATGATAAAGCTGTTTGTAAGAAAGATATAGGAAAAAATGATAGGAAAATTCCAGGTGTGTCATATATACGCTATACTGAGAATTGAGACCGTTTTCAAGAAAAAAGGGACGGAATAAAAGGACAAAACCTTGCCGTACTAGCCTCACAGGGAATTCTCATCCCCGACATTGCTGGCACGATAAGGAACAGGAAAGCACGAAATTTCTACGTGCTCGACATACAAGTTAAGTTAGCGTGCTGCAGGATCTGAACTGGATTCTAGATTCCGGATCTCGTCGAACAACACTCAATGAAGTTTATCCACTACCGGCTTAAATGCAAATCCATCACTTTATGTATGCCTACAGCGCACATGAAAAGACTTCGAAATTCTCTATTGTGTATAGTGCAAAAGTCACGAAAAATATATATTCCAAAATTCAAACCACAAGAAAGCTTCATACTTAATGAATAAGTTTTCTTATGTCAAATACTTCCAATTGATCAGATTCTTGACTTATTTCCGAACAAATTCTGATTTTCTAATCTAAATTACTCTCTACTTTAGCAAAGATTTGCTAGTTCTATTTAATATACAATAATATTAAAGAGTTGAAGACGCTGCTTACTGCTTTGAACAACTGTCACAGAAATGTTAAAATTGCGCATATTTGGTGGAAATCTAATTCCATCCAGAGAGAAATTACGTGGCTGTATTTTACGCGCCGTGTAGATAATCCGCAGAAATAATCAGACATAGTTAGCAGAGTAGCTCGCTAGCTCGTTTCTGAAGTGGGAAATTGCGGAGTTGGGAGTGGGGGGAAGGAAGGATTCTCTGTTTCTCTTCTCTGGAGCCTGCAAATATCAACAGCCTCAGGGAGCAGGACACAGGGAAGTATAAGGGGCAGGGGGGAAGGGTGAGGGTCCAGAAAGCAGTAGTGGTGCTATAAAGCAGTGGGTGTCTTAATCTTGCGACACAATTTATGGTCGAGTTGTTTAAGGGTTGTTTAGTTGCGCTTAATCTGTAGCTGCAATGTACACTCAAACTTCTTTTATCTCCTTTCTCCTCTTTTCATCTATCAACTTTTTTCTTCGCCTTTATCCCAGTATACAAATTATCTTTAATACATAATTTTATATTTATATACAATATTACTGAAAGGACTCTTCGACCTCTGGACTATTCAAGGACTGAATTGATTTAGATAATGAATGAAGCAAGCAATATCTAATATTAGTGGAAAAACTCCGTATCTGGTTAAAAATTCATTGCAGTACTTATTGACCCTTCTGGCTCGCTCAGAGCGACATATATACTGTTTAATGTTTGCTTTGACTGCCTTAAAGCCACGTATATTACTCAATATCCCTTCTGGCTGACACAGAGTAACTTTCACTACTTAATGTACTTAAATAGTGATATTAGTTAGGGGATATTACGTTTTAATATCCTCTAAGGCCAACCCAGAACGGCTCATACTACTTAATGTATATTATGGCTGAAACATAATAACCTTTACTACTTAATGTTCTCTATGACTGACAGAGTTGACTTTCACTACTTGCTGTACCTTCTGGCTGACTCGGAGCGACTCACACTACTTAATATCCCTTCTAGTTGACTCGGAACAACTCACAATACTGACAATACTTAATATCCCTTCTGGCTCATCCAGAGCGACTTATACTACTTAATGTCCCTTCAGGTTGACTGAGAACGATTTATGCCACGAAAAATATTTTCTACCTCATTCAGAGCGATTTATATTACATAATTCACCCTTCTGGCTGAATTAGAACGACCTTTACTACTTAATGTTCCTTATGTCAGGCTTTAGATTATTTATACTACTTGAGACTTCCTTTATAAAAAAAAAGATAAAATGAAAGAAAAAATAAATAAAGTTTTGTCTGCTGTAGAAAAATCGACTAATTAAAAAATATCCTCCTTAATTAATTGATGTATTCAAGTAGACAGACATGACGAACAAAATTTGCTGACTATAATTAAACGGCTTGTTATCAGTTTGCTAACTGCATTATAATTTAGTTGAAAAGACGCGTGGGCAAACTTGAAAATTCACTTAACGAAGATGAAACGAGAAAAGTTGTTTTTCTAAGTATAATCCCGAAGGTGGATCTATACCCAGAATACGATACTTTATATATATAGCTGTGTACGTAATGTCACGTTTCTTGAAGGATGATTTATTTATTTAAGAGACATTAAGACCTCTGGAAAGAGGAAATCGTCTTTACGTATCACCGGGGAAGATTCACGTTCCCATCCAGTTAGAAGGTTTTGGTACACACTTCGAATTTCAGAATGGAGACGCAATTTAGTAACGCCCAGTGCTCTCATTCGCTCGTCCTAAATCGATTTTTCTGCCCGTGTGCTGTATTATAGGTATTTGAAAATACTTTCCGCACGAGCGAATAGCGATTCGATGTGATGGGCTCTTGAAAGCAGCTCTTGGTCAAGAAAAAGTGAAAAAGGTCACCTATCGATCGAAATATGAACCTCTATTGTCATACATAAGTGGAAAGAATATTCTCCAACTTTATTATTTCTCCATATTTTATCCATAGAATTTGAAAAGGATCTGTGAGGAATAATTATGAATTTTCCATCTCTCTATAAAAGACTGAAATGTAATCAATTAGCAGAAATTAATTATTTAGGAACTGTTGCAGTCTTGTATAAAATATCAGTTATCATTAGTTAGTTTCTTCTGTTTGTAACGTTTTCTTACTTCTGTCACTAATTTTTACTTTCTCTCTTAATATCCTTCAATTACTCTTGAAATCATTTGAATAAATCATTTCCTTATTGCATGAGAAATACATTATAAATGTAAACTCAATTACACAAAAGTTCTCGCGGATGGAACTCATCTTTTATGCATACTTTCTCTACTACATGTAATTAAATAACAGTTACTTTGGCAAGCAACTCGTCTATTTTTCTTTTTTGATAATGCTCCCTATGAATGTAAATGAATGACTTAAATGGATATTACGAATAGGAATTAAAACGAAGTTAGAAAGAGTCGTAACACAAATAAAATTACGTCTTCCGTAGTGGAAACATCTGGAAACATTTTTCACAAATCATGTTACAATCTGTTTCATATAGCAGCGGGAAATACGGGAAGATTACTAGCATTCTCAAAACCAGGATGCACTCGGAAGTTCACCTTGTCCGGGAATTGGCAAGAGGATATGTGCTTTCTCTTAGAAAAACAACAAGGATCGATAAATTGCATCTGAGGATTAAAAGCTCACATCATTATATCTTAAAAAGACTAAACTAGAAAGAAAAAACGGATAAGTATTTCATCTTAATCTCGGTAAATAAATTAAGTCGTTAATAATCCAGATATATACAAATTTTCCAATTAATAATAAATTTGTCATGCATATAAAAAATCCTCTGAAAAATTATATATTCCATCCCCTTATCAGTTTAGAGTGAAAAATGCAATATATCTGTATATATATATATACATATCTCATAGATTCTAAGCCTTATGTTATATATCTAGCGAGTCTACGATTTATACGAAAAAAAATTGCTTCGTAATTCATTTTCTAAGGAAAAGTGTAATTCACAGCAAATTTCGTTAACTCTATCGCGTGTTTTCAAATCACTTACCTTAAAAGAATCTTGTAAAATTAATTACATAAAAAAAGGAAACATATATTATATCTTATTCCATCTTATAAGGGATGGATTTTACTAATTCAAGATTATTTCTAAAACTGTTAATACCGTAAAATCTTCTCCACAAAACTTAAAGGATTTGCTTCCCTCTGGAAATTCGTTCTATCTGCTTTTTTTCGCAAATTTCATATTTTTAGAAAAGCTCATCCCGTGCATGCATGTAACCCACTAAACACCACACAAACACACCAAAGAAACTTCAATGCTCTACAAAGCGGATCCGCGTTTCATGAACACTACGCGTGTGGCTGGCTTGAAAAGAGATTTCTTCCCTCACTATGTTCCTCTATCGCCTCTCTTTTCCTTTGCTTCTCTCTTCTACTTTCATTTGCGTATATATTGTGCTATAGCCATCCTCTGAGAGGCTCTAGGGTTGCATGCTTTTACTCTCGTTTCGTCAGTGTGCCCCCATGCACCCGTAGATAAAAAAAAGAAAAGAATAAAATAAGAGAGAAAACGAAAAATGGAGAAAGAACACGAGAGACTTAGGTGTTACTGTGAGAGAGCAAGAAATCTTGAGGGTGAATCGTCAAGCAGAAATGCAGCGGATGTACGCAAGTGCCCGATATTCCATGCTTACTCGATGAACAAAAGAAATGGCACCTCCACTCTTCGAAAAGGAACGCCGAAGGTAGTCGTGCAATGTGCAAACTATTGGGAAAGATTGTTATCATGGAATACCAACTTTTCATTGAAACATTTTGCGGCAACTACTACTGCTACTACGACTACTACTACTACACTACTACTAATACTGTTACCACTACTATGAATCGTTTTCTATTGCAATAAGAAGCAAGCATCTCAAAAATTAAATGAGGCACCGTAACAAATAATTTGCGTGCTTTTTTAAAGTCTAATGAACATTTGGTATAAGGTAAATGCACCTATTTGCGACAGTGTAAGGGTTATGACAGAATTTAAGACCAATACAAAAGTGTAATCCACTCCGATTCGCTAAAAAAATTATTACTGATCTAAGAATATATATTATATTAG
>JAUEJJ010000046.1:8543751-8584282 GCA_032164275.1 Synergus coniferae
ATTTCTTTTCTTAAAATGGTCCTCGTAAATCATGTGCGCAAAAAGATTTCTACATGACTTACTACAATTTTATTCTTGATAATTGTCGTCATTCCTTAAATCAAAATCTTCCCCGCGATTATAAATAAACGTGCTCCTGCTGTATTTTGAAGGAGAACATTTATTTTGAAAATGAGGTTAAACTTGAAAGGAAGTATGTTTTACGTGAATTTAGGATTTCTTTACAATGTACCTACGTCAGAATGGGACTTCGGCAACGCCTGTATCTATTACATACGAATGAAACCTTTCACGACTAAAGAATTGTGTCATCCGTTCATGCAGCTTGCTATGACGTACAGATTTCTCTAAAGGAAGAACAAGGATACAAGAAAAGAGATAATCTTCTTGTTCTTATAAACTGTAAAGTATCCATCGAACTATAGAAAATAGAAATTATTCTATTAAAAATTTACTATTTAGAAAGCACATTTTCGAAACTAAATCAGCTTATTCCTCTCTTGTATACTTCAGAGACTGTCTTTTGCGTATATTAATGTTTCCATTAATGCCCGGTGGAAGCATAATGAGATAGTTGCGCATCTATCTTTCATTACGAAGTGCGATGCGATTCAACGTGCATAGGATTTCTAAGTTTGAAATTCCTGATGAATAATAAAAATCAACTTGAATTTCGGGCCTAGAAATTTCGCCTTGAATAACAACAACGATGGGACTTTTTGGTGAACCAAGGTCATTGACCTTCCAATAAGAAAACAAAATATTATTATGGTTTCCTGCTTCTACATTATGAAATAATCTCATGCATTAGAGTTTTACTTTCTCTGACTTACGAGAGTTACGAGCAAGGATTCGATTTAAAAAATTCGGAATCTTAAGACTAAGTGACTAAGAGCTTCGAATATTTAGCGAATCAGCGGGATGGACTCGAAAGTGTCGTGAAAGCGAACAAGGACTGCATACACAAGTTTTTATTGCAAATCACAAAGTACACTTGTGTTTTCTCTCCGAAGTAATGCCCTTGATCAATTTATCACCAATTATAGTGACGGATGGGAATCAAATTTGGAGATGACAAAATGCAAGAGGAAAAACCGGTGAAATAAATTTAAAAAATGGTAACGATTTTGGATAAAAAGATCCTGTGGAGAATATTGAGAGTTGTAATTATGAGGTAGTGAATTAATTGCATGGTTTGTTTCAACTTAAATTGCTATAAGGAAACGTTATTAAAGCTTCAAATACATAAGTTAAGACGAAAATAAAGAAAAAGATGAATTTTTTTATCACAGGAGGAATATTTTAGTAAGAAAGAATTCAAAATGTAGTCGAAGTTATTAGTAAAAAATAATTAAATCGCGAGTGTGAAATATTTGAGTGTTTCAAGTAATCATTATGTTCAAGGAAAACTGCACGTGAGTGATCTGTCAGTATGTTAGTCTTTTCTCAAGTTGTTAGTTTTACAAGAGCAGTATATATTCAGATAGCTAAAAGTAGATCATTGGTTCTCTCAACAAATTTCTACTAATTTAGTCAGTCTTTTAAAATAGATAAAGTAATTGAGTAAATGCCAATCTATTATTTTGAGAAAATCACAATTCAGTTTTCATTCAAGTTTTCATTTGATTAATCATACATTTTGGAAGCAGTATAATAGTGAATTTCAAAGCATAAAATTTGTAATATATTCATAGGAATACAAAGTCTGAATAAATTATTCTCAATTCAACCCTTACTACCGGGTTCTGGACTAAAATCTTAAAGTCATTAAGTCTACTTTTCAACTCTTAAATCAATAGTTGTCAATTATAAATCGAATGCTACTATTTCACTTCACAACTCCATATACATACATTAAAGTTTCGATAAAAATTGCTAAATCGTGCATAATGTATACGCTGCAAAAAAAGCCACCAAAATCCACCAATTTATTATACTATTATTCAGCATAATTTGAATGAAATGAATATGATTATATCTTCTTTATCGCCGTGTGTAAAAGAACCTATGGAACCGTATAATGTAATTACGTAATTTTAAACTCTTTTGCAAACTTTGCTGACAATGCAAACCGCTGTTGCAATGTTCAGTAAAAGATTCTTTCCTCCATGAATGTAATTCAAAATGCAAAATGTTTCGTGGCAGAAATAAGGGGTTAACAACACATTCAAGTGCATTTGTCGATGAAAGCATGATAAATAATGCCCTTGATTATATCGAGGTGCTCTTTCTACTGAGGGTGACTAAACAAGTGCCAAGTGGATGAACGAGATAAAGAGGAACACTGAATGGACATTTAAACGGTTTAAACTTCCAGTTTACAATATGAAGTAAAAAGAAAAGAGTAGTTGTGTTTTTAAAGTTTTTTACCGATCACCCACCTTGTTAAAATGAGTCTGTAAGAGACGTTCGTACTGATCAACAGCTCTGAGACAGATCCTCGTGGTAAAGGCTTCCATGCGCGCAGGCAAGGGAGCGTGGCACACACTACTAGACATTTTCTGTTCAAGAGTTGTTCACGAATGAGTCACTGTTGTAGATAAACAAACAATCACGCACGTGAAGCACTGATACGACCGTCCGGCGTCGTTGATGGTTCGTTGACAACCGGATGAGGCAGCCAACAGTTGATTTTTAGAGCTATTACTATACTGTAATAAGGCTAGATCGAAATGAGTTCAAGGGTTCATTTCGATATGCGCACGCCCGAAGGGTTGTAGAAATTCCTAGAAGGAACGAGTAACAGGGTTGCTTCATGTGCAAGGGTTGCTGGTTACCCTGTGTGAGGGTTTTAGAGCGAAATTTGAATTTGAGTGCGGAATCACGAACAATCCTATGTCCGCTGATGTTCTGGTTATACTGAACCACGTAGAGAGAATGAACGTCATTTTATCGCTTCGCCACTATCGTCTCTCCCACTACCGACTACAGGAGCAATGCTTACATACCCTAAAGCTAGAACCTGATGCGCCTCAGGTCTTTTAGGTTTACTACTTTATTTTTATTTAGAGAGCAGTTTTACAGCTACATAGTTGTGCAACTGAGTTGCATTGTAAGGGTAGTTTTTGGAACCGAGGCTCGCAATTAGTGTTCCAGTATTTGAATCAGTGAAAAATCAACTTATATTATAATGACAGCTTTAATATACTAAAATGACACAGTATAACATATTCTTTCATTTCTATTTTTGGCTGAATCGGATTCTTCTAATGTTCAATCTAGGAAAAACATTTGTTTTTAAACATCCGTTCTATCCGTAATCAGTATAGAGTCGATAGAGTTTATTTGAAACAGAAAATATGTTTTAGGAGAAATTTTAGTTGAGATATAAGGAAAATACTAGGCGAAAGAAGATTGTAGAATGAGAGTTTATTAATATTTCAAAGTTATAATAATTAGTCGCCAGATTCAAATACTTATTCAGATTTCCTACCTTAATTTAGTCATGATATTACGATAGGAAATAAATAATTAATTGAAATGTTAAAATCGTGTCCGAAGTTTATTGAAATTAAAAAATTCACTGTTATATAAGATTTTGTTCTTACACACTCAAGTGGATCCTCTTTTTACAGAAAAGGAAGAAACTATATTGACGCAAGCGTTGACGTACTTCCACACTTTCAAATTCGTATATCTATATATATATATTGATAATTTAAGGAAGGAGATGTGGGTTAATAACTACTAAGGAAGTTGAATAAAATTGTTGAAAATGAAAATAGAATTTAACAACTACATTTGAAATACATCTTCTGTAGTTTATATAGAGCCAACATTTCATACATTCTTTATGTCGGGTGCATTTAACTCACTATTAAAGTGTAAGGAGTGTAAGTATAGGTCTTTAAGGTTTTCCGAGCAAGCGAGAGAGAGAAGGACAACAAAAAGTACAGAAAGACCCGTTAGAAAGAATCAGGAAACCAATCATACACTTCATTGTTGTACATGAATATTACGAAGCGTAAAATATAACGTTACTAGAAAACCAATTTATGAAGCAACAGAATGAAGTTGATTCCAAATAAAAAGAAAAAATTTGCCAGATCTGTTTATTGACATTTGCACGCTTCGTCTGAAGATTTAGCAAGGACGGTTTTTAGCTCGGTTTTTAGCTTCACGAAGTTTTTATAGATCTATGTATATATTTGGGATATATGTTTGTAACGGAAGACCAAACAAAAAGACAATATTACATTCAGGATTTGTCGCGTCTAATATT
Source organism: Synergus coniferae (assembly GCA_032164275.1). Lineage (NCBI taxonomy): Eukaryota > Metazoa > Arthropoda > Insecta > Hymenoptera > Cynipidae > Synergus > Synergus coniferae. Next base: position 8,547,974 of record JAUEJJ010000046.1, read on the forward strand.
TTGAGAAAACATACGATTGTACTGACATTTGTTCACGTTAACAAATGCCTTTCAAGATGTTATTTCTACTGGTAAACACGCGTCACTAAGGTGCATTTTTTAACTCTGCTTTTCCCACCATGTGTCATTTTTTTGCCCGCGATTCAATACTAATAGAATATAAAGGGTCTGAATATTTCAGCAATTGGTGACCAAAATGTACTTCAATCGAATTCGATATCCAAATTTAGAATATTAGCCATTCTTCTTGAAAGTTGAGCTTGTTGAGCGGATTAAATGTTTCAGGGTAACCTTCGAGTGAAATAGAAATCCATCTAGTCATTTGCACCCACGTCTACTTATTCAAAACGCTAATAATAACAATAACTTACATCAACCAAGACATAAACGAGTTCTGCAGCGTAATTTAACGAGAAATGACATGAAATTACGATTGGATCCGTATGCATTGTATAACTTATATCCAAGAGAAAAATACGTTTTGGAACTCTAAAGAAAATTCCAAACTTAAATATAACTTCTTTATTAGATTAGATTAGATTAGATTACATATTATATTAACAATATTAGATTCAATAAATTACAATTTAAAAAAACATTTTTCAATTAACGTAATATTCTCATTCTCCTTCATATTTTGCATTTTAATCATCTTTCTATATTTGTTGAATTAATGGAAACAATTCACGTCGCAGCAAGGCAAAGTTATTGAGATTATTTATTACCCAGGAGTAGTGTCGATATCCGCATGCTAATCCTAGTAAAAGTTTACTTGTAGGAGTTAATTCGCATTTTACGCAAATATAAAAAAGAAAACTTAGTTAATCGACGCATTGACAGTTTCAACACGCCGTGACGTTGGCTTTGAATATTTACCATGCTTTGAGATTTGAATTCAAATTAGCTCACTGTAATCTGCTTTTCAAATAAATAGATTCTTGGGACAGTTGCTGCTTGTATATGTATACCTGACAATACATATATGTATCTCATGATTTCTTGAGTGCAGGTAAAAAAAAATAATTTTTTAGGAATTTTTCTGGCTTTCAGAATTTCATAAAGTCAATAAATTTTGAAAGAAACAATTCGAAGGCATTACGGCTTATGTCGATAGGTATATAATTATATAGATAGTTAATTAGATGTTAGTATATCTTTCATTTTTTAAACATGTCAGCATTGCGAAGATATACGTATGCAAGTACGTATCGACAGTATTATTAATTTGTATTTTTAATATACGTGACTACTGTTCAATTTTTATAATACAATTAGATTATAAAATCTTTAATTCATGGATAGAAAATTACCGGTCTTTACTCGAAGAATTTTTGTGTAATTTATTCTGATGCATGTGGTTTGCATACAAAAGCGTTTAACTGATTTAAATAGATAATGTGAAACATGATCAATTCAAATGAACAAAATTAGATTATAATAGATTGAGCTTAAATTATAACGCCTTGAGATCTATTTGCATTTCATTAATTGAGTGGCCTAAGTACTTTCGATGATCGAGTTTATCTTTAATTTACTTGACCGTTGAACCAAGATAAAATTGGTGTAAAAATAAATTGCATAATGTTAATTAAGAAACCAAGATTAAGAGGATATATAGTACTAATTGTTGTATCAATTAAGAGGATTCATTGTACTAATTACCTGCGCGCACTCTCGAAATAATTTTCTAATAAAAAGGAATAAAAGTGTTATTATATAGGGTTAAAAAATGAAGAATTTCTAAGTTTATAAATTCAAAGCCAAAAAATTATTAAACCAGAATAGTATTACGTACTGTGGAATATGTAAAATGGGACGTGCAAAGACTTTTTAAATTTTATTTTCCTCATTATATACTTGCAGGTGAAATGTTAAGTTATATAGATTAAAAGTAAACATCATTTATAAATCACATTCAGAATCAATTAAGTGAGATAAAAGGTTAATCATCTTCTTGAATGATTAAAAACAGTTCTCTTATTTCTATCTTTAGTTTGTATAATCGTACTTAGATTTTACTATACTTCTTCTACTATCTACTATTTCTGCAAAAAACACAATCTAGATTTTTTATGACTTCATATAAACTTTTCAGTTTTAATGGAGGTAAAACTTAATTATCAGTGACCGTAAAATGTTTAACATGGCGTACGTCAATGCTAATATTTGCAAATGTCTCTTTCCCGTCCTCGTAACTTTTTATTAAATTTTTTTACGCTTATTAGTCGCAATCAAAGGAATTTTAATGCAAGAAAAACATTTAAAAGCTTGTGCGTTCATGAAACTTTAATTAATTAAAGTAATACGGATTTTTAATTTTCAATTTATTGTTCAGACTTTTTTTACTTCACCGAAATCTAAATGAGGAAGGTCATCCGCAAAATTACGCTTTTATTTTGTTGTCTATTCTGTAAGGTGGTTGCCAATCTATTTCCTACGTGTTTAAACTCACGTTTTGTTTCTTGTTTACGTAAAAGTACGTCATTGATTAGATACAGTAATTAACTAGAGCACATAATTAAATGGCCATTAGGTAGGCAAAGATAAAATGACCGAAAGCATTAAATTCGCCAAGAAATACTGTCATTTTAGACTATGCTGTAAAATTTAACTGAAGTCCCAAAAACAACAATTAAGTAAGATATACGAAGAAACAGCTATAAAGTCATAACTGCTACTTTTCTTTTTGAAGATAATGCATCACTATCGCGAGGAAATAATAAGATCCTCAATTTACATAATACTTGATGAATATTCAAATATCTATAAGTATTCATTATTTCTTTTAAATCTGTAAAACTCGGCCTTTTGAAAAGACGAAATGTAAATGTGAAGATTAATATTGATAAATTCAGTTTCCCTGTATGATGTATACAACATACATCTATATATAGACACTTTCTTGATTTTAATACTCTTGCCAATCCACTTATTCCCCTATAGAAATTATTCACTATGACTTCCGTTGCTCGCTCTAATGTTTTTTCTTCAAAGATCCATTGACCTTATTATTCACTCAGCTCCCACGCTAGAAATTTCGAAGAATAAATCGTGTGCAGTTTCCGTTTGACAATTTTTAAGGTGTAATTTCTTTTAAAAAATGTATATCTCGCAACGTAGGTATTTTTTAAATAACCATTATGAATTTTCAAAATCTGTTTGGACAATCTATAACAAGTGAAATTTATGTGTAAATACGATACATTTTTTATTACGATGAATAACCACTTAAAAATGCTCTAGGCTTAAAATATTTACGTTTTCAATAATGCTTATTGTATATAAATTCTGCAATTTACGATAATGTTTTTATGTTGTATTTATTGGCATTTATTTTTCCAGACTTTTGCATTTTACTGTAATGATTCTTAGTGATAATAAAAATTAGAAGGACGCACGTACAGAATTTCAAGAATTTAAATCTCATCAAAGTTTATCTTCATTGCACCTAATAAAAAAATGTTTTAATCTATTGACAAATTATGGAAGTTACATTTGCTTTTTAATTTTTATCTCTCAAGTATGAAACAAAGAAAGAATAACAGAACTTATAAGTTCTATTATATAACAGAAATTAAGACTACACTGGAAAATTCTTTTTTTGAAACTTTTATATATGTACAGTAAGAAAAAAAGCTGTATTTGTAAATCAAGAGTAATTTATGCACATACAATACTTCAGACTTATTAGAAACAGTCTGTGACCTCAAAAAAAGTGTTTTATGAATTATGTATGCATATTTTACATTTTTACATTAGGATTCTATAAATGAAATTTAATCGTCACAATAAAGGTGGACGCATACTTATTTTTCCAAAAGTGATTGACCTGTTATTTTTTCGTATGTGGAAAAAATAGAATATGGCATTTGTTGAAGAAATTAAATGACAAGATGAATAAATAAAACAGAATTAATGTATAAATCTGTTAAATAGAGATTGCACAATTTTTTTATATTTTTATTTTTATTTTTTTTTTGAAACGATACAATTACCTATAATAATATTCTAAAACTTATTTTAATTTTTCCAAAATATAAAAACTACATATTTGGGCTGATAGTTTATTCAAAATATACCTACTTCAGAAACACTTTATTCTATATCTTGAACAATTGAGTGCACTTATACTTTTAGTGTAATAAAAGTAGTAATCCGATAAAAATTAATCCTTATATGAGATCGTAATTGTTCAAGAGCCTCTTTATGTTCGGCATCTCTGAATCCAACTGACTAAAACCGATAAAAAGAATGAACTTTATTCCATTACTGCATGAAATAACTTGCGGTATCGTTTTAGTTATTTTTTCCTTGACAGTATTGGCGTAATGATAATGGGTATAGTACAGCATAAACTTAATTTTATTTCGGTTAATTTCTTTGAATAAATAATAAGGCAAAAAACAAGGAATTGGAGAGTATATTTACAGCTTGAGTTTCAATATATTCATCCTAAATATCTAAATATTTATCCTAAACATAATCAGGCTGAATATTTCGTTATCCAAACTTAGTATCTAGATATTTAGTTTGAATATCTTAGATAGTTGGCCTTTTACTATCTGTTTTAGTATCTAAGATATTTAGTTTAAATATCCGGGCACTTAGACTGAATATCTTAGATGGCTGTCACATAATTCACTATCCAAGATAATTAATATCCATTAAATATCCACTTTTCTCTGTGTATTGGCAGGAAATAGTCATTATAATGGCCTCATTGTATCATTATGTGATACATAGTGAACATCAAACAATTGATTTATGCATTGTTCATGTAATTACATTTACTTTAAAAAAACTTAACTTTTTTTAGAACATCATCTTTCATTTTTTTTTATGACTTTTAAATAGCATTTTTTATAGAATACATACCATTTCGTATCCTTGGCGATGCAACTTAGAATTTAGGTGATTTACCAAAGAGATCGTCAGTAAGATTAATGCAAAAACAATGTGGTGAAATGATGAAAGGTCCGGATAGTTGATGGTGTAACCTGTGAAGAATGTGAACAATAATTCAAAGAGTGATAAATATTTTGTTAGAATTCCTAGATGCAGGAGATGAGTCTTTGACTAATCGCGATATTTTTATGAGACAATACAAATATGCATATACAGGATATACAAATCAATAAAAATCAAGAATAGTTGTTCTATTCCAAATATGAATATCAGATATCCTTACTCAGAAGTGAAAAGAAAACCGAAAAATGATACTTTGCAATAAAAAAAATAAAATAATATCGTATCATTATGAAGCATATTAATTTACGATGCATATATCCGTTGATTTTTATCAATATTCAGGGCCTATATGAATTATTTTATAACTACTTATTTTTAAATTAGAATTTCGTAGAAAATTCTAGACGATAAATTTCGAAAAGTCCTAAAAACAATTTTCCTGCGCCGAGTGTTTTAATGAAATATTTTTCCGCTCTTTTGATCACGACGTATTTTTTTTTTACGTAAATGGTATTTTATCTTTCTCTTTCCTTCCTGTATGTTTTTCTCGTATATCTACGGATACGTAAAATATTTTCGTCAGTTGTCGATTTCATAAAGCGCAATTTTAATTCAACCGTAATCCGACAAGAATAATATCAAAATGGGTGAACAAAGTATTACTTTATTCAATAAAGTTTAAAATTGCAATCATCATATGTTTTGTAGAGTTATGCATGCTATACAATTAATTCTTTCTTCTCTTCAATGTCAAATCAATCTCACCGTTTTTGTCTGCGTTACAAAGTACATTCATCTGCTAACTGATATCCTGATTTTCGAGTTAATTTTAAATTATAAATACTGTTTTCTGACTATCGTCTATTAATAAATTCAACTCTAATCTGTCGGTCCCGCTAAATTTATATTCTCACCATTTTTTCTCACTTTTAAGATGATAAAAAAGAGCCGACTTGTCAGATCTAATAAAATCGAATAGATATACCATTGAGATTTCGTCAAAGGCAAAATTAATCACAGATTGTTATTGACCTTCGTACTTTGATCAGAGGAGTCGTTGCACCAAAATAAATATAAAAATATCTGCTTTAAAGGGATTTTGTCTTCATCCGATCTAAAAAATTATAAAAAACATCGCCCAGGGTGGGGAGAGGGAGTGTGTTTAAAATTCCTGGAATATAGCAACTTTTCAGTGCAACTAAAAATTTAATAACAGTTAATTTGTTAATCTTGCAGTATCAATTTAATTTGAGACTGTAAGACAGCTTACCATAAAAGGTGATAACATTCACTCCATTTGGCACGACCACACTCATCCTAGTATAGAAGAGGAAGGTATTTAATGGGGATTTTTTTTTACGAGAAAGATATATCTTTTTACAGAATTTATTTGGAGTAAAATTAACTAATCCTTTTTATAATTGTATGGCGCAAGGCGTGCCACTTACTTCGATGTAGCTTTCCTATCAACAATTTGTTCTCCTCACTACCGCAGCCTCGTTAAATTCTCGTACAAATAAAACAATATTGACATCGAGCAACGACTGTAAGTCCATTGATTTCGCGATTTTCAAAATGTGTATCCAACTCATTAAGAAGTGTATCCATGAAGTTAGTATTTTTATAATTTATTTCCAATGGAATATTACTGGCTTTTCAGCATCACACCTTTACTATTCAACTTTTTGCTTGGAGGGTCTGGATCAAGTGATCCGGCCCCTTCTTGGACCATAAGGAAAGATTTTAAACATGTATAAATTTTGCCGAGAATTTCACTTTGGAACAAATTCTTCATTTAAAGGCGAAGGTCGCAAAGTCCAGAGAATTCATTATCACTCATTAGGCGAAAACTATAAAAGCTGGATAATGACTGGAGAAAGATTCTCTGTAAAGTTCTAATATTTTATTATGAAGGATCTATTCATTTTTGAGAAATTTTTTCACGTAATTCGAGCTACATTATACCTATAACTACATACAGAGCTAATTAGCTCGGCGCTTAACAAGTAATCTTCCCTCCCGATATCCAAATTATTTATCATTTATCATTCTTCTTTTGCAGCACGCGACAGACCGTGCGTCATGGCGAGTGCTTATGACGTCGACACCGGTCGTCGTATCGTCTTTGCATGCCGATATTCATGAGGCGAAATGGTCCAGTGATGCCTTAGAAAGTGTTAAACTGAGGATCAAATATGTATCGATGCTTCAATACGAACAGGACAAACTATGGAATTTTTTTCATTGACAGGAGCCGCTGACACCGTATGCCCTCAACGTGGTATGTAAATCATTTTCTTTTAGATTTTTAATAACATTCTCATGGTTTATATTAAAGGACATATTAAATAGGTGTAATTTTCGTCCACTTTGCCGCACACAGGATTTTTCACGAAAAGGTAGCAAAAGAGACAGAAGAGAAAAGACTTATAAAAAAATAATCGTATAAGATTTCTGAAAAATATTTCATTAATAGCGAGTCTTGCATTGTGTTTTCCTAGAATTGATGATTTTTTCCTTGAATTATAAATATTTGTCCTCATTGCCCGATCGTACGTTAGCATTTTATTTTAGCATCGTAATTTACAATGATTTTACAATACTCGCTTTTGGTATCACTGTCCGTTATAAAATCACAGAATGATCCCTCGATAACACTCATTTATTAGTGGTTGCGAATACAATTTACGTCTGAAATTGATAACCAGTCGATAAAAACAGATATCGGTTAGCATAACGAAATACTTAAATACAATAATATTCGACTTTCGCGTTATTCTTTGCTGAAGGAATCCTGTTACGACTTTCAGGACTTGGCGTATTCCAAAAAAGAAAATTCTCCCGTTTGACTCTTGATTACTCACTCTCTCACATATGAAAAAGTTCCTTATTCATGCATCTGCAAAACTGGTTGTCGTGCATTATACGAACTTAATGAAACAATAAAACAAAACATTGACAATTTTACTTGCGCGAAAAGAATAATAAAGAGATTTCAAAGGCAGACAAATATTTAATGAAAAGCTGAGGTTTAAAGAAGTGTTTGCCGGACAAGAAAAGATGACACATAAAGATTTGTGGGGTGATATGGGAAAAAGTGGCGGTGCAGAAAGAATCATGTTAACGTCATTCATTGAGATGTAGAATAGCACTTTGCGCAAGCGAATGAATTGTCGGCTTCATACAAAGAAAACTCATTTTCTTTTTAGAAAATTGCAAAAGGAACGGATGAAAATAGAAGTCTCGTCTAGACTAAGAAAACAATTCACAGCAGCATGTGCCTATCGTTTCTCTGCGAATTTTTAATAAAAATTTCAAAAATCAAATCGTCAATCAAATCAACTATTTCCTACGTCTTCCAGAATGACTCTTTTCACTTCCTGAGAGGTCTAAATATTTAATACGGTTTAGTCTGTTTACTATCACATCCTTTATGATTCATGTCACTGATTCTGCTTTTTCTCCCTCGTCTCCGAGGTCTAGAGACTCACATTAATGCATCTAGATTTGTATAAGCTGCACGTGTCAGGAAATCTGGAACTTCCGTCATGCAAAAGAAATATCTTGATACAAAACGTAAACGAAAACCAAGCCGCCCTATCATTTTTTAAGGATAAAGCATTGACGAACGAACACAAAGTTTCCATTAAGATTTCTTCAACGTAGGAATCTTAGTGGAAACTTTGGAAAAGTGATTGTTGGTTCCCATGTAGGGTTTTAATCACGGATAATTTATATTTTTTGCAAGCAGGATTTTGAACAGAGACAAGTCATAATTTCTATGTGGAACTTTATGCAGAATAAGAAAGTTAAAGGTTTTCTAGATAGAATTTCATATAGAGGCTGTGGATATAATGTTAGGTTTTTCTGAGGGATTCCTCTTGGGAATTAGGTCTCTGGGATGCTCTAAGATTCTGATCTGGATTTTAAAAGAAGGAAAGAGTGGAGTGTCTAGAGGAAGAAAGTGGACTCTGGAGATATATTTGATGATCCTCTTGTGGAAGAGAAAGAGGTTTGGACCTCCGCCGTTGTGACGGGGAAAAGAGTAAGAGGGATCGAAAATTGAAGTGAGTAGCAAAAAAGAGAGAAGGAAGTTGGGTGTTTTTAGGAGAGAAGAGGATAGTGACGAAGAAACTTGTAAAAGCCTTTAAGAGGGCCTGGAGGCACGCCTCCTAGCCTCGTTAGTCTGGATTGTGGCAAACATTCGCTCGCTCGCCCATACGGTATGCCATTCCGGAGGTCACTATTGACGCAAATCCATCCGATGTCACGTGACTCTCTTGCTCGACACAATACCCTACGTCGAACCGCTTGCCGCCTGTTCTGGTCGTCCACCACCTTTCATTAAATATAAATCTACTCCTATATGTGCACACTCCTGTGGCAGCGAGTTATATTTATAGAATTATAGGTGGACCACCCACCTGTCGATAATAAGCAATTAATGATACCAGCAGGCCTGAATCTTAAGAGCTTCGATCCAAAATCACAGGATCTGCTTCGAGGAACACATTTGTCGTTGATAGATTACACTTCGATTGCAGACTATTTACCTAAAAAACAGAATCGATTAAAATTGAGATTTAGTAATTAATTTTTTATTTAGTTTTCGGCATTTGACAGTCGGATCCAAATGGAAGGTGCGGTGTCTTATTTTATAGACAATTTTCATTAGATACGTCGGAAATTTCCTTTTACTTAAAGAAGCGGAGGTAGAATGTCTGAAACCAATTTAAATGCATCTAATTTTCATCAAATGTTTCCCAACCGAGATAAGCAGACTTAATTATTAGATACAATTTTATGGTAAAAGTATTGAAAGTATACATTAGAGTGGACCGAAAAAAAAACAAACATGCTTAACTAGTTTAAATAAATTTTCAGTCTTGAACATTGCTACTTTCAATAGCTTGACATATTGCGCAATTTTGAGAGCTGTAAAAAATCAAAATTTTCTAGAATCTAGAAGTCAGAAGACGTCATAGACATTACATAGATGTGATGCTTTCAGTATCGAGTTTGACTTTAATGTTGATCTGCACTACCTTGAAAAGAGTCCTTGATTAAAAGTTGGATAGGAGAGATTATACATATATATGTATACGATTCATAAGAGTCAAATGAAGCATTAAGTATCGAGACTAAAGATTTCATTGCATGTATGTATTTTAAAATTCGGCAGCTAATTATAAACGGTTGTTGCGTATCAAAGTTGAAGAAATTATGAAGAAAACCATTTTCATTAAATGTGCAGACTTTAAATGTTAGAAGGAAACAACATTGAACATAATCGTTATTTTTATAATTTAAAAAAATGGGGGGGGGGTGACTTCATCATTGTACAAAATTTCCGCTTCTTATTTTAAATATTTTATTATTTTTTAAAAACTATTTGTTATACTTTGTATAACAAGTTTAAATTTTTATTTAAATTACTTATCAACTGAAATAATAACTTACAGAATTGACTTATTTGATAGTATCTAAAACAAGTAATTAGTTCCAAACAAGAAATTGATAGTATGCAAAACAGTACAATAATCATTTGTAATTTTCTATGCTGTTCAGCATTATTGATATTGTAACATATATAATCATTTAAGCAAGCAAGTATTTAAATGATACATTATGTAATACACAAATGATAACAGGTGGGCAAAAGCGAAAAAAATTAGACGCCATAATACGATCTTCAACGGCGACAATGACTTTCTTTTCAAACAAAGCTACTCTTCTAAAATTATGATCCAATAGTTAAAATTCTCAATATAGAACTCAATATTAAAATTGTAATCTTATTTCTCTTCTATTCCGGAAACGTATTATTTGAAAAATCCTCAGGTTCGTTATTAAGCAACATGTTTTTCTGATGATTCCGAAAATGTATAATCATCAAGTCACCATTGATGATTTACTATTTTTCGAAAAATAAAATAGTGTAGACTAAAAATCTAGAATCAAAAAAAGCAGGACTATAATTTTTTAAAGAATCTCAAAATTTTAAAAATAGGATTTAAAATCTTAGAAAATCTATACCACCTTAAGTTTTTGTTCTTTCAATTACCAATTAATAGATTTAAAAAAGAAAAATATATAATAAACGTGTTCAAGAAAAAGCTTTATATTCTTGCACGTGTGTTTTTTTACGTGAAACTAAACTTCAGTGTGAAGAACAATTCAAGGGTACAAGCGTGTATAATCACGCTGATTGATTATTTTACACTTCGTTATGTAGTAATCATGAGGTTTTCAGATATTAATCAGGAAGAACTAGTTGGAAATTATTTTTTCTTCATGCATCATTCTATCATGCAGATTTTCTTATGCAGGTGTGTGATCTTTCACGTAATAAGAAATCCAACAGGAAAAGTTTATAAAAATTACAAAAGATGAATCTTCAACTTAACGCACTGAACAAATAAGAAGCTAAGATTTACAAATATTTGAGTATTTCTTAAATGATAAAGTTGTAAAAATAGAAAAATTTCATTAGCCTGGAAAAAGTCGTAAAATTACAGACATAAATTACATTTGAGCAACGAATGTTCTTTATTTACTTTTGTAACGCATTGTTTTCTGAAGCATTTAACTAGAATGAATGAAAGTGTCTGTTCATTAACCAATAGTTTGAACAGAGTAATTAGCTTAATAATGTTGTTTTCTTGTTTGGCGAGGAAAATTCCTTCTGCAAGGATACATAAATATAAAAATAATACACCTGCCTCGAATCTTATCATTTTGCATTCGCTTGTTATCAGTACTAACGTAAACAGTAAATGATTAGCTGATTAATGTTAATATATGTGTACAATTGTACATATTACGATAATGGACAAAAACACTCTAAGTGGTTCAGTTGTTTTGTATCTCCTAATTTTGCAAAAAAATCTGTCATTTCTTGCCAATTATCTGTCATTTTCCAGGTTCGTTTAAATTAATCAAGATGCCTTAAAATTCACAATGAAATGTAAGTTCCGAAAATGAAAAATTAAATATTTGCTTAAAATGAATTAGATAAAGGAGTTCAAACACAATTATTAAAATGTAATATATTTCCATATTCCACTTTAGCATAATATGATATTTAAATCCTTTGTACAAAAATGTAAGTTCTGTTTATCGTAAAACAATATAAATAGTATAGTCACTCCAATTCTAAAAATAGTTGCTACCTAAGTCAGAAGTTGCCTAGATCTGATTTCGCGATTTGTTTTCCCTTTTGTTATAAAAGTTGGATGACGTTTGTTTGCACGCATAAAAGAAGAAATTGATTTATAGTGTAGAGAGTCAATAAGATAATAATAAAAGTATGTCGTTCCACAACGACTTGGTGACATAGTCATTTTTTTACCCGTGCAGATGTTTCAAAATATTTTAAGCTTTTAAGGTCCCATTCAATTAGATTTAAAAATTAGACTTGAGCACAATCAATCTTCAGTATATGTACAGATATTATTTAAATATTATATCCGAATTAAAACTATATGTTACCTTTTCCATTATTTAAATATTATATCCGAATTAAAACTATATGTTACCTTTTCCACTTTTACTAGCTGGGGTCGCTTTTGTTTTCACAGGGACTTAGAATCTGTAAAATGTATTGCAGCATTTTGATCAAGTCCTTTTCTTGCTTGTCTTCCGGTACTGTGATAAGTGTTAATTTGCCTAGTACTTCCTGGATACTTTGTGCGAAACCAGTACTACGAGCTATTAACTTCCCTTTCTGATTATTGCTTATCAGTGACCACAGCATAGAACCCACAATTCCAATTTCGACTGTAGAGCCCGTTTTGAATGTGGTGTGGAGAAGATTGATGAAGTCGACTGCAAAAAATAATTGCGGAATTAAAAACAATAATGAAAAGTTGAAGTTGATTTCTAGTACCAATATTCTTTGATCGTGAGTCAAGTTTCTACTTCATTTAAAGAATTACTTACCAGAAGTTAAAAGACGAGCTCGGTTCGTTGCATTAAATGCCATATTTCTTAACGTTGATAATGTCAAAATTCGTGTTGAGGGAGTCGAACACCTTGCTAATTGTATAAGGACATCCAATCCATCAATGGCCTGAAAAAAAAGTATTTAGATTAATGATGATGCTTTCATTTTTACTTAATTTTATTATCTCGAATGCGAATAATATTTAACTGCATGGAAACAAATTTTTAAAATCGCATACCTTTGAAACACTTAGTTGCCCCTCTTCATAATAAGTGAAATCAATGAGAAATTCTAGACAATACAATTCCACCAGAGGCCAAGGTTTCGTTCTTTTGGTACTCGCAGGATGAATTTTAGTGAAAAATTGCAGAAGATTGCTCTGAAATGAAAAAAAAAAAAAAACATAAGTATTAGTGAAGTAAAGAAGGTAAAAGACTGATTTTATCTTATCCTTTTGAAATATTTTTAATTACCTTCGAAATAGCAACTCTACATTCGTGGTTGTGAACAGAATTTCGTAAAGCATGAAAGGCGAAGTGCAATTTTTCATTTTCAAAAAGCTGTCCTGCCTTCTCAATTTCTTTACACACCAAGTGAATAATAACATGTATTAAGGCAACCGTGTTTGGAGTTTTCCTGAGTCCCGTGCCAGGTAAAGTAGTTGTCAACGGCAATGATTGAGCGGCTGTTAATAATTAGTAAAATGGAAATCAATAAAAACAACAAAATGCAGCGTAATTATATGAAAAATAGTAAATCTCACCTTCAGGACAATCGGTCGTAAAAGTAGCAATCAATTTTAATCCAGATATCAAAACACTTTTATGTAAAGCAATCCAAGCCCATAATTTATGTAATACGTCAGCTAGACCAGCCTTCGCATAAATTTCTTTAACTTGAACGCTCTTGTACATAAAGTTCATCAGCAATACAAAAATGGCATTGACTTCATGTAATAACGGGTGGACCTACGTGCAAAAAAAAAATATTAATTTTCTCTTCACATTGACTTGTGAAAATGACGAGCGGGAATCCCAAAGTCTATATTTGAAGTTTATTATCTGGTAAATCCGAGTTCATATTGTCACATTTAAATAGGTAATTTATATTCGAGTTGCAACAGAAATAAAAACTTATTTTTAGTCACAACGGTTCAAATTTTAAAAACTAGTTCTTCATAAAAGATCAATGAACGGTTATATACCTTTTTCTCCCGATCTGTTTGGCTTCGGTACAACTCAAAGGGTTGAAGATTAAGTTTAACGTACAATTCCTTCAACATTATCAGAGAAGTTTCTAACAAATCCTCCTTAACTGCAATTTTCTTCGCCTCTTCCGAAACACAGAGTAAATTAGTTAAAGCCCCAATAATAAGATCTTTATCTCTTGATTGTCTATCCGCTTTTTTAGTTTTGGCATAACTATGAGCAATGAAAAGGTGTAAAAGAATCTTGCAAATTTCTGAACCGACTGTAATATTTTGATTCTCCCGATGGGATTTTGCGCTGTTAATAGGAATTTTTAGTTCATCTTCCTCATTCGATTTTCTCTTGTGCATATTTGAATTTCTTATGGAAAGTTTATTGACATTCGATAAAACTTCTCTAAGAGAGCAATCTTTGTTTCCATTAGAAAGCTGCATTAGATTTGTGTCTAGGACTGATTTGAGGGAAAGAATTCCTTTTTCTGGATCTTTTTGCAATTCTTGGGATAGCAAAAACGCAAGGCATCCAATCGCACTTATTTGCAACTCGGACCCGTTGTTTTTCATTGCTTCGTAAATCGAATTCACTACCATTTCTGGACCGCTTAGTTCTAGTGCCGTTTGTATGGTTTCAAAATGCTGGCCTTCCGTAAGAGACAGAACTGCCAGAAAATTGTAGATTGATACCCAAAGTCGGTTGCGCAAATAAATCAACCTGGGACTCACGGTGTCTAAATAAAAGAAAAAATATCATTTATTTTTCATAGAAGGTATTTCATCTTTTCATTAAATAAGGAATTAAACATTTTTAACGGAAGAATTTAAAATTAAGTGAACGTGTTAGATATAAATGAATACTGTACTTACAATACAGTTGCTTATTAAGAAAACTGAAGAGCAAAGAGATGGAGTCATGTGAAAATGAAGCAACTGATGCAAACTCATTGCTGTGAATGATGCAATTTGATAAAACATTGCAGAGACTTGTATACATTTCCAGAATATCGCAATAATTTTCTAAGCTTTTCTTACACTCAATATTTTTTGGAATTTCATTGAAGCAGCTGAAACCCCAGAAAAGATGTCAGAATGAAAAAAGAAATTTTCAAGGAATTACAAAACTGAATTACAAAATTAATTATTATGAAGCTTTTGTCTTACCTAAAGAAATATTTATCTAAGGAATGTTCGTAAATCTGCTGTACTACTTCGTGTTCTCCGACGATTATCAAATTATTTAGTAAATTACAGAGTGCCGTGATCAAAGAAGGAGTTGCTACAAACTGAGGGTAGCTGTCCTCTTCTGTAATTTCCGAGTCTTTCAATGAAACTAAATTAAAATTAATAAAATAAGTAAGTAAACTTTTATAGAAAATAAAATAATAATATATTCTTTCTAAACTCACGAAGCTGTAAATCCTCTGGACAATTGTAAAGATAAGAGATGGCACGAGGCACTAAGGAAAGACAACCTGAAGTGGAACTTTCTGCGGAGTCGGTTTTTGAGCTTTCACTTTGTTGAGAATTTAGTGCCTCAGGATCTAACGTGGGTCGCACATAACAGTTCGAGCAAAGAGCGCTAATTTCGTAGTAAAAGTTACTTTGTTCGATGTAGATGATTATAGCGTTAGGTTTTAAAGAATCGACCTAAAGAAGTAAAAAAAAAGATAATGAATAAATAAATAAATAAATAATTAAATGAAATAAAAATCTAAATCGAATGTCATACTCACGTATTGATAGGCTAAGGAATTGCAGTTCTTAATCAAATTGCCAAATGCAATGCACGCTTCCTCTTTAACGATACAACATTCTTTTTGATTTGTTATGCAATAAATCAGGGAATGGCATAATTCACTTGGGGCAAGTGTTACGGCACTCAAAAGTTGTGAAGCGGTGTGCATTCCACTGATCAAACCAGCTAGTAATTGCAAAGCTGATGCGCGAACTAGTGGATCTCTGTTTTTCCACAACATTGGCAACCAACTCAAAGATCGTCCTTCTTCATACCAGAAGGATGTCCAGGACTAGAAATGATTTTTTTATTTTTATTTTGATATAAATGTTTAATTGGGAATTTTAGATATTTATAAACTTACGTTTTTGCTTAGATTAATTTGCATTTGGTGGAGCAAGTGGTTCAAGCAAATTATAGAATTCCTCGTGATGGACATGCCCATAAAACTGATAGTACCAGCTCCATGAAAGGAAATGATAAGTTCGATTAAAGCATTTCCGAGACTTATGAGTACTTTCTTGTGACCACTCCATTGACATTTGCCAATTAGGTACGTTAAACAAGTCAGAAGCCAATCGAGATAAGCTGCAAAAAAGAATAATAATAATTATTATTTAATTACTTGAACTGAGGACTTTGTTAAATTAGATAAGACTTCTTGTTGATATCGCGGTGACAAATGCTACCGTTTTCATCTTTCGAATAAAAATATTTATAAATACCCAAGTTATAGAAGTGTTGTTGGTCACCAAAGCATAAGTTGGAAACCACAAGCTCAATAAAATTAATCCAAGTGTCTTGCGGTTCCTCGACATCAATTTCGTACTTTTCAGTCGCCGAGCAAGATCTTGCCAATTTTAGAACAGATTGGTGTACATCTTGATTATTAGTGTCTAAACTGCGCAGCAAATCCGACAACGATTTGGTCATGTTTTTCATTATTTTACAAAGCCAAGCAGTACCACTTTTTATTTGATTAACGTAAATGTAGAGAAAACTTAAGACATTAACGAACAGGTCACAATCTTCTTTGCTCGTTGGGTGAGAAAGTAAAAAGCGTTCGAATGATTGGGCCCAGGGTAAATCGCTCATGTCTTCTAAATCTTCATATCTGAGCATATAATACAACTTCATGTGCCTAGAAATTTAACGTTAATGAGTGAAATTTTTTAATTGAGAAATAAAACTCGTGGTGAGGAATATTTACATTGTCAAGTAATCAAGTGCGCAGGACACTCCGTCGTGATTAGTGGAATTTTGTATATTATACAGTTGTTGTTGAGAATAATAAAAAGGGCAGCTGAACTGAAGACAAGTGAATTCGGATTCTCTTATCATTAATTTTTCTGAAATGTCTGGTTTATTAACTTCTTCCCATGACTTCCACAACGTTTTCATTCCTCCATTCCATTCCCAAGCCCAGAATTGACGGATGAAGGTGATTGCCAAGTTATTACTGCCATGTAGTACTAAAAAAGAGTATATTTCACATAAAAATAAATGACACTCCAATTAAATTAATGACATTAGATAAAGATTTATTAAATTTATTTACCAGATACGTCAGCTCTTCTATGAATACTTGTCTTCCAGTGACTTTTACAAGTGAATGGGAGTTTCATCTGCATTAATATTAAATGCGGCAGTGAAATATTGAAAGGATTGTTTGTGTCTTTGTTCTTGTCCCCCAATCTCATAATGTATTCGTTATAAAGAAGTAAGCATAAAAGCTGGGACGCATCAACCTTGACACACTCGTTATTTGGAAAAAGGAATAAACCTAGAAAGATTATCGTGGCAATTATTTATTAATAATTCATAGAATAGTGAAAGCATTTTGGAAAATAAATTGCACCTACTTCTGAGGATATTAAAAAAAATTTCAATTCGAGTAGAGAGTTCACGACGAACTGAAGCTTCTGTTGCACAAAGCAATTTCAACATTGTTAATATTGGTATTACAGAATCTGGGTAATTGAAATAGTCTTTTTCAATCTGAAAAAAAATTTCTTTAGTAGAGAACTAAGCTTGAATTTCAATAGAAAATATTTATTAAATTACCAAAGCACTAGCGAAAATTTCTAGTATTATCTGCAATCCACCTTCGGCCACGAAAAGTTTATGTAAAGTAACATCAGTCAGCATCACACTCATCTGAACCAAAGCCGATTTCCTAATTTTGGGTTCAATGTTCGAAGTTTTCAACATTTCAAGCACGGATAACAAACTAGTTCTCTAAAAAAGCATAAATTTATTAGTTTTTTATCTATATCTTGAAATGATTAATTTTTCGAGGGGAGAGTTGGTTACTTGATAATTGCCGTCAGGTCGTTTGAAAGAAGTTTGCCGATCAAACACACAAAGAGAACTCAGAGGCAATCCATGTAAGGAAGATAATCTTGGTAGTTTCTGAGCTGAGCCGTTTTCTTTTCCAAGTAGCCAAATAAGTCGGCATACTGCTTCTTCTCTTATATCAGAGTCAGAAGCAAAGAGAAATCGTAGATTACCTTTTAGAACCTAAATGTAATAGAAATATAATCAATTTTTAAATATCTATTTCTAAACCAGGAAAAATCAAGAAATTAAAGTTGTATTTTGATGTACCTCAATGTACGGAAGTTGTATATTATTAGAAACATCAGGGTCAAGCATCTTTGTAACAGATTGTCCTAAAGCTGTCTCATTAGAGGAAAAGCATTGTAAAAGAGGTAATACGGGAACAATAGATTCCAAAAATTTCATCCATCCATTTTCGCCCATCTGAACTTTCCCTTTCAACATGTAAACTAGCATTTCTTCTGCCATGTTTTCGATCTAAAATCAAAAAATTTTATTTTTTAATTTCTTGTACTTCCTTTTATTTCGTAATTCGAAATATATATTTTTTTATAAACCTTGGTATTCTCGTGAGTTGCGCCATGACAAATAATTTCAGTCATTATCGTTGGCTCAAATAAAAAACACAAGCTTTCCCAATGTCGTTTGTCTCTTGTAAATTCAACTCCTAAAATTGAGACAACTAAAGAATAACATTCATGATACATGGCACCTTGGATATTCAAATCTCCATACGCCAATAAGCCAGCCGTCAATTTTGTAGCAGTTTTAAGATCCTCTGAACTAAATTTATACCTTGAAAAAGATTTTTTTTTAATTTGTAAGTAGAGAATACATGTAAATAAATTTAAGACAAAGGTGCATACATATAAATATTGTTTTTACATTTTTAATTTACTTACTCGGGCAAGTGCTTTAAAAAAGTGACAATATTTTGAACAACTCTAACATTCTTATGGTACGAGAGACTCAATTTTGAAGCATAGATTGTATTTAAAGTTTCTGCATGTGACTTTTCGGGTGAATTCTTTAACAATATCACTGCGGCTTTCAATGATTTCGCAATCGTGCGTGTTTCGTCTAATAATTTCATACATTCAATCTCTTTGTTTCCGCTAAATTGCTGTATAACAACCATGATTTAAATAAATTTTTTAAAATTAATCCTAAATGAATTTAGTTTATAAAGTAAAGCATAACTTACTCTTGCATAATCTTGTAACAAAATGTGCAATAACGGATACATTAAATAAATCGATGCATCCATGCAAGCTACACAAATTGTAAGTTTTAGTTGTTTTGGAATAACTGCATCAGCTAACTCCAATGGCACGATGTTGCTTAAAAGTTTTGTAACTATACTTATGAGATGAAGATAGGTTATTCTACAATGATCCACACTGCTGTAACTTCCAAAGTAATCCGAGACTTCACTCAGTAACTTTAGTAATTCTTTGAGCTCTTGATGTAACTTTAAAACGACGCCATCATTACAAAGCCAAATATTAGGCATAACGCTCAATGTTAATAATTGCACAAGCTCATAGCTTAGATCGGTAATATGTTTGTTAATTTTTAAAGGCCGCTTTGAATCATCGGGAAGACTTAGCAAAGAAATAACTCTCGTCAGAGATTCAATACAATAGGTTGGAATTAACATTTGTTGCAATTGTAACACGGACTCGTCTAAATTGTCCATCACACTGTGACTTCTATCACTCGTTCCCTAAGAAAGTTTTTTTTAAATGTTTGTAGATTTATTAAAAAATTTTTTTAATTATTCTAACTTTGAACTTACTGCTGATTGATAAACTTGATAATTGGCTTCTAACAGACCGTCTGGACTGTCTCTATCTTCTGAAGAAGCATAATTGTTACTTTCTAAATTCCTCGACAGTTCCTGTTTCAAATTAATTAGGAGTGGTTTTATTTCTAATATTCGAATATATATTCAGTTAAAATGTTAGTTTTTTTTAATATTAATAAAACTTACCTTCTGCTTCTTATTTGCAACGCATGGGTCGCAATAATAATATATCCTAAACCTCAATGAACGCGTTAATTTGTACAAGGCTTTCAATACTATTAATATCACTTCTCTTGAATTGACATCAGACTCGTTATCATTAGAAGTAAGTAGAGTATGTAAGACCTACAAATAAATAGAAAAACTTTTAACTCTGAATTTAAATGCCTTCAAAGAAAAATAATGAATACTCTTAATAGATATTACATGAATGAAATATTGAATTGAATTTACCAAAACTATAGAAGGTCTCTGGAGAAAAACTTCGGCAGGAAAATCTTGCAACATAACATTTGTTATGAACTGGCAAGTGTGCAATATAAGATTCGTTTCCAGAGTATTGGTAAGGGTTTCTTCAACAGCAGACAAAACTCCTTTGTCTGATGTAACTAAAGGCTGCCAGGGCATCACTAGCCATTTTAAGCCTCCTTCTGTCCTTTTTGAAACGACAGTTCCACTTCCACATTGTAAAGTTAAATCGAAGGGTACCGAGCTAAAAGATTTGTTTATGTAGAAACAATTGTTTTTTCGTTTTACTCAGATTAGAAGGATATTGAATTTCTCAATACATAATACTATTTTAACAATATTTTTATATATGTAAATTCTTACTTATCTAAAGGAGAGGAAACCATGCCAACAATAGGTTGATGATTCTGCATTCTGGTTTTTTCACTTTGATATCCGTAATCGTAACTACTTTCTGTATAATCACTATGGCACATGTTTGTGTTGATTGGAGCCTTTAGAATTAAATTTTGGATATTTTGTAATACGAATTAAACCAAATAGTACTCTAACTTTTTAAATTCCAAATATTAAAATTTGGACACGTTTTTAAATTCGACTTCAGAATTTGAACTCTTCGAAGATTTAAAAAAAAATTTTCAAGCGATGTAGATCATCAAGAGAATTTATAATAAATTAGGAAATTAAATAATATACACAATAACCATGGAATAGTAAGAATTCTTAGGCAAAAAATAAAGATTTTTTTATAAATACCTTAAGAATACACACTTCAGAATCTCCTGCTGAATATCCATTCTGATTTAAAACAGCTTCTTCGATTTGATTTAATTTTTCATGCCATTTCCTCTCGATTTTTTTTCGTAAAACATGAAGTTCATTTTGAAACCTCAGTTGTCCGAAAGCATTTAAATAACTTTTTCCGTTCGTCTGCAAACAAATTTTGCGTCAATAATAAATAATATTCTAAGGAGTAAAAAAAATTGTTTATTAATAGACGATAAAAATACCTTTATCAAATGAAGTATTAAATCTAATACTTTTTCCGGACTGGGGACAATATCGAAAGAAAACCAGTTGAGAAGTTTGATAAGCAACTCCTTTTTGACAGCTTCGCAGTCACATCCAAAACCGAGGTTAAACTTTGAAATAATATTATCCAAAGCTCTCGATCTAATTTCATCTAAAGTGTGACCTTACGAAAAATATGAAATAATGTTTAACTTAAACGAGTATTAATAATTAAGAACATAACAAACAAATAACGTTTAAGGTTATGTTGAAGAAATGAAACGGTTTTTCTAGTGAAATACGTTGATTAATTTTATAAAATTAACACATACCTAATTTCTTGACATGGACGGTTGATATTGTATTATAGTTAGTCATTTTAATAAATTTTTAATGATAAACATGTCAAATTATTTGAGGTTAACGCTTTGAACCAACAACACCAACAACCGCCAAAACAAACGCCAGAAACTTGTAGCGCCGCCATATTGGCGGGCGGATACTTTCTGAACTATTTTGCTCTGGCGGCAAATTCAAATTCGTGTATATTTTCAATAATCAATATCATTTTATTATTTATTGAAACGTGTTTTATTTATGCATATCAATCAAATAAACTATTTCGATTTCAACGACTTCAGCCAATGATAGAAATATAATACATTAAATTATCGGATAAGATTGATAATATTTTCGAATAAAATAAATAAATAAATTTTAGAAGGATTCAATTAAAGACACAGGAAAATAAAGACGTACAAAAGTGATCTTCTCGATTTTTTATTTTCGACAGGAAAGCCTCGTCCATAAGTTATCTAGATTAAAATTCCATCGGACACGATTGATTTTTGTTCTAACATACACAATTTATTAAAGACAATCGAACAGTTCTCAATAACAATAAAATTTTACTCGTGTCACCGTCGCACCGTGGTAGAAGCATTTTTTCTACTGTACTCAACGCAGGAGATCAATGATTAATAAATTTTCGTGACAATAAAATCTCTCGTCTCCTACGTGTATTTTAGAGAATGGAGATAATTCATTAATGTAGATCGATTGGTTGCTTCAACCAACGTTTCGACTGTGCACGGGATGAATTTTCAAAGGTTTATTTAATTAGCTGATGTAATTACAGGATTAATTCAAGTACTAGTTCTCTAACAAGGTTCGCATCACAATCAGATAATGCCACAACATTGATTATGTAAGTCATTTAACTGCATATAAACGTATAAAAGATTAAAAACTATAATGTAATCGTAATCATATCATCATCGTCGTAATATCGTCGTTAACTTTGGTGTATTATTTTCTGTATCACTATAACATCCGTTCGCATTTGTATTTTTCAGATTTTTGACATTGCGATGCAAGCAGAAAAAGTATTTACAATTTTTCACTCAAAATACAATTATATGTCTATTTCAACTGATGGAAAAACAAATGATCGGAAGTCCAATTATTTTTATAAAGAAGTAATTGTATTGCAAATGATATAGTCGTTATTTTCGACACAAAAGGAATAACCGAGTTGTATCAAATGCTCATTAAATTTTAATTTAAAGCCCTCAAGAATCAAAACGTTCAATGTATGTTGAAAAGCGCATTTAAAAGATTCTTTAATGATGGAGAGTAAATTTTATGAAATTTAAATTTAAATGAATTTTCAAGAAATAAAAATGAAAGATATATTGTTTTATAAAAGTGTTCTGAATGCATCGCAACGTGATTGGTACAGCGTAATAATATGAAATCGATTTTCTGTTAGTGCAGGTAGATGCTTTGAACTACACTGATGTCGTGTAATACAGAGCTTTGTTTCTGAATTTATACGCAAATTGCACAAAATTAGCGCAGACTGCTTCTGGGCCATTTTACAAGCCCACTTTCAAGTTTCAACTTTCAAAGTCGAATAACATTACTCAATATAGCAATTTAACACAGCGCATTACTTAACTATAGAGCAATTAGGACACCTTTTCACGCTAAGCGTGTATAAATGCGCCTAATTCTATGTCAGTCGTACGTGCTCTGATCTTCCTAAAATCAAATATACTTAACGTCGACTCTCGCTAATTAACCTTTTAATCGCGATAATTGTCGATCGTCGGATTCGCCTTTACTATAATAAAGGCAGGCATACCGCAAGCACATGTTCATGGACGTTTTTGCAAAAAATCATCTGAAAGGATGAATAAAAAGAGGCGTAATCTACTTCTCATTTGTTATAATAATGTCATAATAATTTTACACTTTCAATTGTTAGATTATGCCCTTTACCTTTCTTTCTTCAGATCATGCCTACTTTTGTCAAAAACTTAGCGAAATATGCAAAAAAATACGGTAGAAAAGTCTGGTATGCGTGCCCAAGATGCAAATCTTTTTTTCTTATACGATTATACGAAATACATTTAGTAATTATTGCAGTTTAGTCGAAAAGATAACACGATGTGTGTTAGATTTTTGAGGAGGATGCGGTTTCAAGAATTTCTCAAGCTTCGAATTCACGATTTCATATCAAATCCGTGGATCAGTTCTCTTGAGATATATTTCAATAAAAAATCCCCTTTAAATTGCCCACGTGAAAAGTCCCTCGATCTCCGAAAGAATGTTCCCAGGCAGGCAAAGTTCGAATCTCGTAAAATTGAATTCTGAAATGCTTTAAACGAGGGGAATAGTCTCAGCCTCCATCCTTCGTAGCTTGGGATTTTCAGCAATCCGCACACCCACAGCGACGGATAATAGCTTGTTCTTTAAAAACCAATTTTTTTTTTCAATCCAATATCACCCCCAAATGTTCCCTCATTTCGATTTGATTTCTTCGTAACGTATTTTCTGTTTAAATGAGTAAAACTATGGGATGCAAAAATAATAACAGGCAATTTGAAAAATTGGTTTTTAAGAATGATCTTAATGAATAATTTACATCTAAACTCGAATAACAGACAACAGCGACGAAATTCTGTATATCGTATATGCAGTTAAACAAATGGATCGTAAATTCTATGAATCGAAACGTATTAGGGAAAGAGCCTCGAAAAATTTCTAACATTTTAGAATGAGATCGAAAGTAACTTTTCCTATATTACACTACTACAAAAGTAACAAACTTGGACTAGACTTCGATTCGATATTCGAAGTGAATTTCGCGAGTATTGTAAAAATTCAGTTCTTAGAAGACTCGTCAATGAAATAGGTTTCACAATGCACACATAAAACTTGAAAACGTAACACAATATAACGAGCCACTAGACGGTTCGTAATTTTTAATACTCTAAACACTATATAATACAATATATAGTAACTATATTTTAAAATACTGTATGGATCTTTTCGATATATCCTTTTCGCACCTCTTTTTTCTCTCTCGTGTATAATATAATTTTTAATAAAACTTATTTCGTACTTCCTGTTTATGTATAATATATATATTATATATAATGCATATATAACATATATATATATAATTATATACATATATATACCAATTTATATATAAATGACATGTCATGTATAATGTACAGATATGTGATTGATAAATGCGTAATAAATTAAAAATTTTAATAGCCTTAGATATCATATTCTTATCGTTAGATTTTATCTTGTTAGGACTAGTGATATGTACTCATTTTGAACTATGTTATCATAGTAGCTTCATAAATGATCTCGTCAATCAGAAATGCTGACAATCAAACTCTTGATTTTGGATATATAAAGTCAAAAGTGTTGTTCCACAATCATTTTAATAATGATGTTTTTCCAAAACTTATCTCAAATTAAAAATTATGGGAAACATTATGCTACTTTCTTGCTTTTTCAAACTTGTCAATACCGCAAAAGGTACTTTAATTCTCATCAACAATAATTTAGTTTTAAATTAACAAAACGAGATACTCATTGCTAGAAATTTACGTGGTAATTTTATATGAAACAAGTCTTGAAGTTTTAAGCATTATTACTCAAAATAAATACGGAAAATAGAGTTACTGATTTCGTAATTTTCATTTTATATTCTGTTTTTATTTACTGTATCTTAATTTTTTTTAATAATTTCGAAATTTTAAAACAGAATTGCCGAATGTTTCTAACAAGAAAACCTAAACGCTTGAGTTAAACTGAGTAAGGTATATGGTTTGGACGTTTTAGCAGAGTCTCGTTTTTATTTTGCTGGTCTCTCTAGTGAAGTGGATGGGAAAAAGTTAAATGGAGGGAAAAAGAGTTTAAAATTCAAGGCGCCTCGTTACGGGCAGCCAAAGGCGATGGAGTATTTTCTAACCCGCCGATAAGTGCACACTTCCAATTAGCAAAAGTTTCATCGTCAGCTTGTCGATATTGAGACACCCCATACACATCTCATTTCGTCAATCAGCTTTTCCCCTTTTTCTCCGCGACTGATTCGTAAATACCTGAATACTTTACTTTCACCGAGGAGGCAATTTATGATATGTATCGTTTCCAATATGGCGTTGTTTAACTTTACCTTAAAATTACTTTAGAGTTACTTAAAATCTAATCTTACACGATTCTTACATAGTATGACAACTAAATGATAATATCAAATACTTTGCTGAATTAATATATAATCGATGTGCGAATGATAAAGGGATTGTCGATAATACATGCTCGAAAGACTAAAACTGATTGGCAATCAGAACCCGGATTTTCCACCCTTCACATCACTCCTAAAGGATGCGAGAGATATAGTTTCGGTTCTACGATCAAATCTCGAATTCAGTGATGGATCGGGATAATTTCTAAAAAGAGAAAATCACGGTCGTTTTATCTCTATTTTTTATCAGAGACCAAGAAGGGAGCGAAATCCGAGACTTTTTTTAAATGTATATTTCTCTGGAATGTCGATTCGTATTACTTCCGTATATATTTGTACTCAAGATTTTTCACATTATGCGATCTGTATTTGTAAGATTACAATCGTAAATTGCAGCAAATTGCAAATAAAGTGAACTTAATTTTGTATAAAAAATATATCTTACTGAAGAGATTTTTCATTATAAAAACCTGAGGCTGATGCTTAACAAAATCGTCCTAAAACGTCAACCCCGTTCTAAATACTTTTTCATATTATGAATGAAAAGTGTTTTACTGAAGACGTCTTTTCATTTTCGGTAGCATTTTAAGAGAGCAGAGTATCTGATATTACTTTTTTTTCTCACCTTCTTCGAGAATTGATCTTTTGTGCTGATCCACTGGGAAATTAAGTCGCATTCTCTTTTGAAGTAATCATTTAATTTTCGCGATAGAAATAAACTTTTCTCAGTTTAGAAAATCCAATAGGTACACTGTATATACTTATCGGAATCAATTAAATTAAGAGACAACCACGGATCGCTTTCATCCAACTGACGATTAATTTTTTGTTCAAAAGCTAAAAGAACAAGATCTTCGGATAAATCGAGGATTGAATCTCTGAAAGGATTTGAATAAAAAAACTGTCCACTTTTAAGTGGCTTTCGCCGCGACCCTTAGCTTTATGATTGTGGCGAGTGACCAATCTAAAGGAAAAAGAGTTTTTATCCTTTCAGATCCTCGAGACACTTCCATTTTTGTTATTATTATTATTATTACTCTCTTATTATTACTATTACAACTCCTCAAGGTACGATCCGCCTTTGAACTGAAAGCACCTACTTTGCCAAGATGGCATTTCTTGATAGCAGGCAACAATGTCTAGCAGAGCAATATTCTGGAATTTATCTAATTCGCGAATCTCCTTCAGTATGTATTTCCATCAGATGGAAACTACGTTTCTGGCGACTGCATTGTTTCCACTCTTTGTGGGATCCACAGGTTGCATAATAAAATCTAATGTTTTCTCTCTTGTGGAGATCCAAAAACAAAATAATAATACACTTTTTCTGAAAACATGAATATTATATTTATCCTAGTGCATCAGCAACACAGAATTCAATTTCCGAAGTTGGCTATTTAAATCTATGATATGTTGTTCCATTGGCTCAACGACAATGTCATAAACGATAGAAAAATTTCTTCCACACACACACGTATTTCTATTTTATCTTTTCCATTCAGTTCTCATTCGTTCGATACATAACTGGCTGCTTTTGGATGCTAGAATCGAAAGCTTTCCATTGCTTCTTTAATTAATCAGCATCATATTAACACACTATAAAATTTACTCAAAAACTTTTCACGCGATATATGGGCCCATTGCGAAGTTTCTGCAGCTTACGGATAAGATTCTACGTCGAAAAGAGCAGACATTTCATAAATTTGCAAATATAATAAAGGCACGAGCTGGATGCGAAGTTAAACAACTTTTAACATCCTTGTGTAAATTTAAATATTGAATCTTGAATATTAATTCAATGTTTTGGGAAAAAAAAATAATAAAAATAAAGGAAGATGCTTTTTATGTAATTAAATATAATGTTCCTTAATTATTTTTAATCATATTAGTTTCTGTAATATGAATGTTATGTGATTGATATGTATAATATTTTGCTTTACAGTAATATAACATATTTCCTATTAAATGCGATTCAATCATTCTAATTTTGTTATACTATCATAAAGAGAAGCTATCAGTTTCAACATATATCCATAAAATTCGAATAAACGATAAAGGCTTTTTGGTCATATAGAGTTTTTAGATTTAATTTACGTAATTATTCATACGTAAATTGAATACTCAGAAATCTGTAACAGAAAAATTAAGTCCCTGCTTGCAACATTTTTTTTTTTTTAAATTGTTATGGCTTTTTCACTTTTTTTTATTCCTCTTCTGCTCTCTGCATTATGCAATGTTAATTTATCAGTTAAGAATCTTAACATTTGTAACTCATGTTATTTTTTTCTGGTATTTAAGAAAGCGTTTGTAGATTATTTAATGGAGTAATAATTCATAATTGCCCTTGACTGAAGGTCATACGTCTTTTCTTTTTGTGCACGCGACGACCCATTTCTCATTTTCAGTCAACATGATCGGTAGCTCGTGGCATTGTTCTCCGACGTGAAAAAAGCGATAACAATCACTTTAATGAAAGTCGTACAGCCCTGCTAATTAGCACAATCGATATGAACCAGACTTAAGCTGCACTGAATCAGATTATTTATATTCATGCAAAATCGTTTTCGCACTATTCTTATCACAATTCCTTTCTGATGTAATTTATTTCGTTCATTGATAAATTCCAATTAAACTATCTTAATTGATCAAACATCTATATTACTCGCTACAGATTTTAATAATTATTTTTTATTAATTATCATCACAAAACTTCGAACCTCATAGTTCGAACCATGATTGAAACGCCCATAATTAAATATCAATTAATTAATATTTTTCTTAATTTCTTCAAATCTTCTTTATCCGTTATTTACTTCTGTTTGCTTCTGCCCACTTTTATTTGGAACCTCAGGAGACTAAAGAAATTTTCATTAAGATTCGATGAACACTTTTGATTTCCAAGGTGCAATAAACCTAAAATTACGATGCTTTTTACCGGGATATCTCCCATGCAACGAAACGAGCTTTGCTGAGAGAATTGGTAGACTGGGACGTAAAAAGACATGCGAAATGAGAGGAAGCAACGTTATACAAGCAGTTTCGCTAATTAACGACGCAGGGTAGTATTTTCTTAACTGCAGTGCCGACACGACGCTACGAAATAGGCAACACGGCTCAATGCATTTCTTCTTTTAGGTCCATACGCGCGCATTCCCACGGGTATTATTTTCGACCAACAGTAATTGAACAAGATTATGCCAACACTGAGAAAATCTTCTCACACCGACAAGTAAAAGCATCTTTCTCAAGCCGATTATCACCTGGCAACTCGCCAGCGGAATCCGACGAACTTCGATTGCAATTGTGTAGTCTGAGGAACTTCAAGAACCCTTCTTTTTATCTAAGGTGAATGTTTTAATAACGAGCTTAGTCTCCGAGATTCTCTTCATATCGACCTTTTAAAAATTAAATCTCTCACCCAATTTATTGTAAAAAGTATGCAATTTAATTTCGGATTTAAAGTTTTAACTCAGTTTTTCCTCTTATACGTTTTTTACGCTAAAATTGCCTGATTTTTGTTAAAGGGATGTACGTTAAGAATTTCAGGAAAAGAAAACTACATTTAGAAATACGATTACAAGTTGGTGACGCGGTAATATGTACTCTGTTTGAATTAGCTTTTACCGTCAAAGTGCTTTCAGGTTGTGTTTGCATGTGCTTTAGTCCTACATTTTCGCTTCAGTAAAATGTCGATGATAATAATTATTAATTAAAACTGAGCTTTAGGAATCGTGATAAGAAATGCAGTTTTGTTTTTTAAATAACATAATTTCGAGATGCTTTGAGACACGATCTGAAAGAGAAGTTTGTTAAATAAAGGAAACCACAGAGAAACCTTATTACATAATTAAATCATCTCTCTATTTTACTTTAAAAAAAGTAAAAATAATTTTCACTTTAGAGATTTCGTTTTCAATTTTTTGCAGAAGAAAATGATAATAATCTAATCTTGAACAATCGAATTTAATCTTCCTGGATAAATTCCAAATTCCGGTTTTGATCAGATAATTCCCATCTGCTAAAATGAATTTTTACTCAATACGAAACATTGAAAAATAAACAAAGAATAGATTTGATATGAAAATTAATTTAGATACTTTTTTTTTTGCAAATTTAGATACTCCTCAACTGCAAACATTTAATGTTTAGCACACTTAGTCTAAAATAAACTCGATTATAATATAAAGTACTTTCATTGTAACCTTTTTGGATAAATTCTACGAATAGTCACACTCCATCATGGACAGTAAATTCGTTTTAACTGTTGATAATAATTTAACACATTAATTATAAATATTATCACAATCTTGATATGTATTCGTTACGTGATTCTCACGTTTGAATTCTTTTGATATCAATTGGCGACTTGTACCTGAAAGTTTAAAATTAATTAATTTAAACTTACCAACTACAGTTATACTTTCGAATTGTATACATATACGTCGGTATAAAGTATATGGTCTAGAAAAATTCTATTCAACGATATTTTGCTCTAGATAATCAAAATTAGCTTTTGAATCCCATCCGAGGCAACCAGTTTGTAAGATCATGACAGAAGATGATCCTCAAGAATAATTTTGAGATGCTGTTTTCATCTTTAATACTTCAATTTTTAGTATCACAATTTTGCCTTCTCAAAACATTTTTTTCTGAATAACTTTCTTCTGAATAACATTTTTTCTAAGAATAATTTTTTTCTGCATAACATTTCGACTCTGCACCTTTTCCTTATTCAATAAGAAATATTGTGAAATATTCTTTAGATTTATTTTTCTTCTTAAGAAATTTAAACGAGAAATTCGATTAACTCATGGAAAATCAATTTTTTAAAACTCTGTTACGTACGGAATATTCCACTGCTGATATTGTATTGATTTTACTTTACCCAAGAATAATCAACAAGGAAACTCAAACTAGAAGCATCTGAATTTCGCATTGAACTGTGTAATAGTGGTTATTATGTATAGTTCTAGAATTGCAGCCCTCGGCGGAAACGAGGGAACTCAGGCGATGAATGAAATAATAGAGCATTATCACGATAATATTCTAAGGAAATACATTTACCTTTCTGCACTTTCCATACAAACTTGTTTACAAAGCTGTGAAACTAAAGTGAATGAAATCTATATTACGTAATAAATTTATGAAATTGAACCATAATCAGATAGAATTATCTGAAGAAAAAAATATTTAAAGAACGCTGTTATAGTTTGTATACTTTTAATTTCATGAATTTCAATACTTTCTACTGAGAATTAATTTTCAACTATTTTTAGTCCTTATTTCGACGCATCTTCCGTCATGATTGATATGTATAATACGTATTACATAATACCTTAACGATACAGTATAACAACTTCCAATGTGGATTAGAAAAATATTAAATCTTTGCAATTTAACTATCAACCGGTAGTACGTAATTAGTCATGGATCAATGTGATCCAAATGACGCTGGATAGACAGAAACGCCTCTGAAGGCATCTTTCTCTTTTTTTCTCATCGAAATACTCATCCGCGCAGACTTTCAATCTTGTGGGTTGCTTCTGCACGAGTACTTTGATGCACTCACTAGGATATTGCACTCTTGATTGCTTTTTGATTATATCAATGAAAAGGAATAAAACTGCCAATTCAAGTCATTTGAAATAATATGCAAGACCGATAACACTTCTGGGATATTTGTTTCCGATTTGCATTCAAAAACTGGAGACAAGTCTTGCTAGCTCAAAATACAGCAGACAGACATCAGTTGATCATATGCGTCTAGTATTACTTTACATACTTTGTTACGTTTGTTTCAATTGTTTTCTAATTAATTGTAAATTATTTAGTTGATTTAGGGATATAGGCGCAAGCAACACGAGTGAAGATCTTCAAAGTACCCAGTGCAGAATCGCTAACTAGGAACAACCATTCATGTTAATCTAGGCGAAATCTATTCCTCAGGCCAGCCAAGGTCTTCGCCCACGAGTTCATAAAAATGTTGGTTGTGTTCATTGAAAAACTTGCGGAGTTTTGTAACTACCACAGAACTAACCCTGGGATGTCGACGACCTTTACTCTCTCTTAAACATTTTTCAGCGGTGTCGTTGCGAAGACAGTAGAAGCCCTTGGTGTGGTTGAAATAGAAATTATGCCTACCAATTTTTGGCTCCAGACCCAGGAAGCTCTCGATCCTGCGCAATTGGGGAACTGGATCCTCTATGAGCCGATCACCATTCACTACTAAGATCTGATCACGTGAGAAAACCTCAAGCCATCGATGCATGTAGTTGTGATAAAGAGAAATGGCGATCGGCCTGTAGAATTCGTTGATCGACCCATCTGGCCTCATAACCAACTCCTCAAAACTGCGAGATGGTTGAAGATAAGGAACTGGTGTTCCATTGCTTGTTGTTGTGGACGCTGTGGCAGCGTGAGTTCGCAATTGAGTGTAGTCTGATATCGCTCTGGTTACTGGCTCACGCACGATCAAGAGCAACTTTACACTAGAGTTCATCGCACGAATTCTTTCAGGCACCTGGAAAACATTTTAGAAGTGTTATTTCTTTTAGTATCTTCCTCAATAAAGTTCTGTTGTAGATATACTTTGAGAAAAAATGAGAAGAAATGTGTAAGCAAGGCAAAAAGTTTGAAACACAACAACAGGGAAGCATGTTGAAAGTTGAAACACCTGCATACTTAGTTAAGAAGTCAAATGTTATTTCTTCCTTCTTAAGTTCCAGCTTTCCATAATTTGAACTGAGTTCTCCCACAAAATATTCAAACTTTGCTAAACAAGTTAAGCCTTCTTATTTATGGATCCGTGCTCCTTACACGGAAACAACTTTCTTTGCTTTAATTTCAAAATTAATTCTCGGTAAAAGAAACGAGACGTTTTATGCAGACCCAAAGAAATATTTTCAACAAATTTCAACAGCAATTTTTCTCCTGTTTGTACGAGTTTGAAATACTTGTTTTGGATCTTCACCAATTGTCTAAAGTTAAATCCCACAATTATAAACAAGTCCCAGAAGGTGCATGACATTTTTGCAAATAGTTTATTCCTGTTAAAATTCTGCGTTTCAATTTATTCTTGCTCAACTGAGTTTTATAAAGAAACTTTTTCCTTCAACGTGAAGTCTTTTAAGTTTGTTATTTCCATTCTGCAGAAGGTATCATGAATCTATATAGAAGAACTTGTACAGAAAATATTTCAACATTTTTTGCGAAGGGAATAACTATTTCCCATGCATGAAAATTCTATGAAACTTACTTCCGGTGTGACGAAGTAGCTGGGACTTTTCTCGATAGTGACTTGTCCCTTGAAGGAGTATGGCATCTTTCGCCGATACCATTCGAGACCTTTGCTGTAGTTATCGTCACGGTCGAAGAAATGAACTTCACCCGCTGCCTTCTGAACTTGTGGATGAAGGAATAGCATTTCGAGAAGGGCCCGGGTACCGCATTTTCTTACACCGATGATAATGGCTTGAGGAAGATGTCTATTGGTGCGCGGAAAATGTATTTTGTTGGAGAAAAGAAGAGTAGGAGTTGCATGGGCACGGGATACTAGTTCTACTGTTCTGCCCTCCATAACGGAAGCGGCATGAAGACTGTAGATTGCACTATCATAGAGAATGTGAAATGTCAGGAAAAGAGAGATTAGGGCGACAGATAGGAAGGCTGCGGCCATTTTTGGCCGCGATACGCCAACCACTAGGATGCAGTCCGATGTGTCGCCCTCGGCTGGCCTCATAGCGGAGCGGGACATCCACCTAGAATCAGAGAATTGAAAAAAATGGTTGTCAGTTTCGGTGACAATAATCTCTCCAAATTTCAAGAGATTTCAAGCAATTTTGTGGAATTTAAGGGATTTCAAGAAATTTTATGAACGAATTTCTATTTATTGAAAAAGAGATGTGTTTCCGATTTACGGGAATAGTTTGTGTTTTAGGATTTCGCTTTTTAGATTTCAGATCGTTATTTCTGTCAGTTTCGATTCGTGTTTTTCAAAGTTAAAGTAGGTATGTCGCGTCGACTCGTATACATGTCATATTTGCAGGTATATACATATTCGCACGCAATACTGACATTAAGTTTTCCGATGTCTTAAAATTTTTTTTTCTTTTTGGTACGATTTGAATCACAGCAATTTCTTTCTGCCAATAGCTGACAATATACTTACAGGACTTACAGATAGAAAAAAAAAAAATGAGAAAAGTATCGTGAAATAATGGACTTTATATCTTACGTAACCAAAAAAACGTGTATTATATTTTATGGATATATAAATAAGTGATTTTTGCAAATTTTCTTCTTAAATATATTCATGTCTTTATCCTTAATATGTCATTATTTTCTTTTCTAAACTTATATTAAGTATACCTTTTAAAACCCCTCAAAATTTGTTGAATATCGTAAAAATCACTTGAAAGTCGTCAAAATCCCAAAATTCTTAGAAATGACTTGAAGTTGTAAAGTAGTGAAGTAGGCGTGTTCAAAGGGACGTTGACAAAATCTTTTCATAATTTTGATGCATATTGTAAAATAACAGTTCTAAAACTGGACATTCTAACAACAATGAACAGTGGTTTGCAATTAAGTTTCTTGGTTCATTTTAATTTTAAGCCTGAAACGTATCATCATGTGAGAAGGTAGCGTGTGCAAAATGGATCTGTGGGAGTAGATTCTATTGTGGAGTATAACTGTATAGTATTCCAAACTGCAGCTGCTTAGACGGGTATTCGTGTGCACTGTACATGATAGTGTACCTACGAGTTGCACCTCCGGCTTGAGACTTTCGTTGCTCTTGTTGGAACTATAATTCAACCCGCATGCAGGGAGCCCCGAGATAGATAAGGCAATCACGCGACAGACAATCAACCCTCTACTCTCGATAGTCAGGCCAATTTTCACTTTCTCTCTCTCTTTCTCAGCTAAATTTTTCAAATTCTCCAGAACTAGACATTATTTCTCTCAAAAATACAATTAAAAAATTATACAATTTAAAAATTTATTCAATCGATGAAATTTCAGTAGTACACTTAAAAATATGGTTGAATTTTCCTAGAACTTGTTACCGACAAGTGGTTTATTGATTCAACGAGTGAATTTGCCCATCCATCAGCAAAATAAATTTTTGCATCTAAATCGTCACAGTTCAATCGGTGTATGACCGCGCGGAATATTTATTGAGTTTTCGGCATGACGCCAAATATGTATTTGATCTGAATGACTGGTGAAGCTCGTTCAAAATATTATACTGTTGGATTTCATGAAAATTTGCTTCCTCAAAAGTAGAGTCATAACAGGAAAAATGATAAACCTAGAAAGCTTTCAGCTTATAATTCTATCATCAAATATAACTTTCAAAGGAATCATTTACTTGTTTATTAAAGTGTATTATTTGTTGCCAGCATCTTTGAGACGGTTTGAATAAATCAATTCGTTTTCCTAATTAAGTCTTCCTTCAAGTAAAACTTCAGTTTTAAAAACTTGAACTTGAAAACTCGTTTGAAAGGACGTACGTACGGACTTGAGTTATTTATACATGGAGGAAACTATTTTCTCAAAGGATTCAATGCAATCACGAATGTTATTCTACATCTGTATTCGAGTGAAACTTTACATTCTCGAGTTCAATAAAATTTTAATTAACCAGCTTGCCTTTATATAATAAAATTGAGTACATTTTCAATAATAAAATAACGGAATAGTTCGTTAAATCCATATGTATCGATAACCGTTAAATTAATTATTCAAAAAGCAGGAAGAGCGCCATCTTTTGAGGTGTCATGATCAAGGCGTGGTCAGTGTAAAACACCACTTGAATTACGTTTTATTAGGTGTACAGGTCGAAACTCGTTCGTGACTTGGTACCATGTTCGCTGCGTTAAAATTGAAGACCTTATCTGCCTTATCTAGAGGACCGCTTCAATTAGAAGGCCAGTGTGGAAAGTAGCGATTTCCCCTCATATATATCGCTCCAACAGAAACTTTAATTAGTTAATTATATCTCTGTCTGAAAGGTTCGATCAGCGTGAAGGCTCGAAGTCTAGCGTGACCCGGAATAATCAAAACAATCCAAAATTCCATGCCGCTAGAACGCAGAAAATAATTTCAGAATTTGGCGATACACTCCTAATTGGGCATGTAAAATCACAGTAAGAAAAGGGAAAAGCGAAGGTGGGAAGTGGGCCCACTTCGCGTGCGGATTTTTTCTTTCTTTTGAACGCTGTTTGCGAGCTAATTAACAAAATATTGTATTACGGTGATAAAAGCTAATAACGCTTGCATG
>JAUEJJ010000046.1:8605683-8621851 GCA_032164275.1 Synergus coniferae
TTTCTCCAAAGTTTTCAGTAATTTTTCTCGCCTGCAATGAAATTCAGAGAGAATGGTTTTGACGAGGGACTCTCAAAACTGTAAAAAATTTGCTAAGCACACTACAATTTACAATTTTGATTGTTTTAATCGAAAATACGGAACTGGATTTGTAGACATTTTTACTCGTTTTTCTTCAAAGTTCTTTAAGTAGTTTGTAATACATATTTTGAATGTGAGAACGTATTTAATATTAAATAAAAAATTCCAATCATGTAGCAGACCCTTTCTAATCGAAAATTTTAGTTTTACGTTCTTTTTCTAGCTTCTTCTTCATTTCCGGATTCTGCATTGCCTGGATTTCCTCCAAGGTCATTCCCTTAGTTTCTGGCATAATCCAGAACGTGATCAAAGATCCAAGAAACACTGCAATCGCAAAAAACCAAAAGGTCGTATGAACACCGACAGCATCGTTTAAAGCATTATAGCCAGCCGAAGTTCCAAAGGCTAAAGCTGATCCCATAAACATCCCACAAGCAACTGAAATTCCCTTGACATTTACTGAGAAAAGTTCTCCTTGAACAACATAGGGAATAGTACCAATTCCTAATATATACACTACTTGAAATACAACCAGTGCCACAAGAGGTAGCCAACTAATAAAAGAGACGTCTATTTCAAACTGAAAATTCATAAAGAAAAAGAGACCAACGCTTCCTAAGCAAATGGAAGCTAATAATCCAGTAGACAAGAAGAGTGCTCTTCTATCAAATCGATCTATTACTAAATTAGTCGCTAATGCAGCTAGAATCGAGATTCCATTAAGGATCATAACTTGAAATTCAGGTTTTATGGAAGGACTGCTGTAACTAAATATCTGCTGAGCGTATGCAGAAATAGGAACAATCCCTGAGAGGAACTGAGTCAACTTCATGCAGTACATAACCAGCAATCCTTTCCGGTTATAGTTTTTACTAATTAGCTCCAGGAAGGCAGATTTTTTTAGCCTTCGGTCTTTTTCTATTGCCAATCTCATCTCCCTGATCTCTGAATCCAATTTATCTGAGTCACTAATTCCTCTCAACTTCATCAAACACGTTAATGCTTCATTATTTTGACCTCTCATTAGGTAAAAGTAAGGTGTCTCTGGTAGAAATGGGAACGTCAGCAAAAAGATAATTGGTACGGAGGCAGATGTCAGATTCAAAGTCTCATATGACGTGTAAGCTGGAATTGTTGTAAAGATGAAAACGCTCACCGAGAGGGCTATGTGCATCATGTTAACCAGAATACCTCTGATGTTCTTTTCCGAAATTTCTGTCAAGTATATCACCAGAGAGTTAAAGATGCCACCTTCACCTACTCCGGCGACAAATCTTGCTATATAGAGGTATATGTAGTTTTGTGCGAAAATTATCAGGATCCATCCTATCAATCCTGGTAGGGTGAAGAGCAGTAAAGTGTACTTGCGACCAATACGATCGATGAATAATGGATTTATTAGGCCACCAATCAGGTCTCCGAAAATAAAAAGGGACACGATCCAACCAGCCTGTGCCTTCGTTACAAGAAAGGTCGAATTTTTCCCGGTTAAATGGGGTATAGCTGGTGATGACCAAGCTGTGTACGCCCCCCACACTGACATCGAGATGCAGGCTGCAATTTCAAATTATAAGACATTATACAGTTCAGTTTATTATATATTACATTTTTATATAAAGTATTATTATTTATAAGTATTATAATTTATAAGTTAAAAGCATAAGTTTATTCAAGACACATAATTTACCAGAAAAGCCAGCAAGATATTGCATCCATGGACTTCCTTCATTTTTTCGCTTCTTTTTTACCTCCCCCTCTTCTACATTCCCTTCCACTTCTTGATTGAAATTGTAGCACATTTTATTAGTCTCTTATAACACTAAGATAATCAATAATTATTGTTGGTTTTTGGGAAAATATTCTTGGAAGAAATCTGAGGTACAAAGTTAAAACTGAGATGCCAAGTTAAATTATCGTGTAATTTTGTTTCACAGCACAAATATTTCTTCTCGACATTCTTGCTTAATCGTCTCACTAACAGTGATAATAAATTAATCTTTATAAGAACTGAATATGATAATATCGGATGATCATATCTATAAGTAGGGAAGACCGGGGCCAGATCAGCATAAGGGGTCAAATGAGTCACTCAATTTTCTTGTAAATTATACGTCTTTTATTCTCAAAAGGAGGAACAAAAAATCTAGTTCTAATTCAATATCCAGGCAAGAACTTGAACCCAGACCACTAATTGATAGGATCTTCGATCAAATAAATCAAGGATCAATATTACAAAAACATTAACTATATTAACAATCCCTTATATTTATAATGAATATAGCCAATAAATAATTAAGTACTTATAATAAGTATAATCCATATAAATATATAATATAAATATAAATTGTTTATCCATACATAATCCTTACAGCTTTAAGATATACAATGTTAAATTTAGAATTTATTTATTCCAATGATTGTTAATAAATCTTAGTATGTACGGATAACAAATTCGTAAAATTTATAATCGCAGCTCTGTCCAAAATATATAAACAATTAATTAATATACTACATCGTCTTTCTATTAATAAAAGGATATATTTTAGTACTATAAAATAACGAACAATTATTTTGATTCTACGATTTTTCCCACTGAAAACGTTTATACTTTAATAATTTTTAATAACATTAACTTTTCTAATATAATACATATATATATAAATAAATACATATATGCTTCCAAGAATGAGTAAATTCCAAAATGAAGTTTTAAATCTTTTGATTTATTCAAGACGTATTAACACAATTCTTATGTACAATAGTCTCTATGAAAAAGATTTAACGTCGTATACTTGATAGAATTTTTTTTTAAATTTTCATATCCCAAAAAAATGTCATGACTGAAATCAGTTGCAAAAGATAGCCTTTTTCCAGACTAAGCTATTTTTTTTGCACGTTCCAGTGTCATTAAATCGAATTTACGGATAGGTTTCGAATATAGATCCGTAAAGGAAAAGAAGCAATTAAATAATTATATAGTAGTATTTCTGATCAGGAAAGTACATGAAAAATGTGCGTGAAGGCAACGACGCGGCGTTTCGATACCTTTCTTATTTATATTTTCAAGGCACTGCAGTTCTTTGAATATTAGGACGAATGTATACAGGTATCAAAAATTAAGGCATCAACCTTTACAAAATCATATTTTTAGATCGAGCTTCGGAAAAGAAATTTAAGATTTAAAAGAAATTTAATTTTTAAAGTATTATCCTTTAGTCCAATTTCACCGTGTGATTTATATTAAATTAATTTTCTAATTTGAATTTTATATTATTTAAATATACTTGCCTGAAGTAAATTTTATTTTCTCTATAAATCTTTTCTTCGATAAATAGCAAATGTTGGCATTTGTAAATAACTCATTTTTGTACAAAGATGGAAATCAGACGATTCCGTAGATGCAAGAGGCACTCTGATTGTATAAAATTTGAAAACAGCCTTTAAAAATAAAATTCTTACATCAGTAATCCAGTCTTTTAGCAAACAAATAACTTGATCGTATCTACATGATATCTACTTTGGAAAATACCTATCACCACTTACAAAACTACGTTCTTTTAAAGGAAACATTATTTGACATAAAACGTAGGGTCAACACCTTTTATGAAAGTCGCTCAATCATACGGAAATTTAATTTTTCCATTGTCTGGATTTTGTTAGCTTCGTGTATAATGCAGTAAAATACTTTACTTATATCCTCATAGCATGTTAAAATAGAGTGGAAGAATACAAACAAACGTGTACTTTATTTCAAAAACCCGGTCAACCACTATTTCTGTTACATCACACTTTATAGTACTCTGGGATAAATATATATTATTGCGCGTAAAAACTAAATCACAAAATCTCGCTTATCCGTCAGATTTTTTTTACTTGACACTTTATTAAAGGGATTTTAAAGTTTTCTCAATGTGTCGCAATGTAGTTTCGGGTACAGAATCGACAAGCGCTTTTCGAAATCCTTCGCAGCGCGAAAGTCGTCGAAAAATTTCTTTTGCGTGATTTCTGAAAGGTAAAAATTCTAAAATCTTCTGTTTTAATTATGGGGTTTTAATTAATTTCGAGAGACTTACCTCGCGTTCAAATTTCCATCAATAAGAAGCTTAGCACCAGTACCGAGTAATTTGTCTCTAGCATCTCGAGGTAGCATCATAACATGATCAGGACCAATGCGATCAACAATTCCAAATAAAAGTCTTGCTGTGGCAGCTCTAACAATTGCGTTTTGATGCCTGTAAATAAACAGACAATGAAAAAAATATATATATTTCTGGCTCTTTGGCTGTTTGGCAGTATATTCCCAGCGGGTACGAAATTTAGAGACGTTTTTAGAAGGTCCTAAAGACGTTTTTAGATCGTCCAAGAAAACGTCCTAAGTCAGACAAAAAACGTCCAATGTTCCAAGTACGTCCTAAAAACGTCTTTGGAACATTTTAGGTTTTTAGGACGTTATTTGGCCTCATTTAGGACGTTTTTGAACATCCTAAAAACGTCTTGGGAAACTCGTACCCACTAGGGTATAAATTAAAAGACTCTCTTTTCAAGATCTCATTCAGTGAAAATTCACTGAGAGACAGTAAAAAAATCACTGAAATTTTCAGTAGTCGTCACTAAACTACTAAAAATTTCAGTGTCTTTTCATCGATTTCCAGTAGATTTTCACTGATTAAAATCGTGAAAAAAGAGTGAAATTTCACTGATTTTTTACTGATTCAAGTTTAGAGAGTACTTGAAGAGAAAGTAACTTACGTAGCACCGCGATTTACAATAATCCCAATAGTTCGATGCGGTGGAAGATGTTCTATCATGCGATCTAATGCAGCGTTACTATCAGCACGAAGGAATCTATTTGTATCCGCTGTTCGGATAAGTAAAGGTCCAGCCAAATCGTCGAGATCCTGCAGGGTAAAAAAAATTTTTAAATTAAAGTCTCTGTAAGTTAATTAATTCCACATGGACGTCTAGGTAGATTTTCTCGATGAACTTGAGGTTTTTTAGGATACATCGATATATTTAAATAGATTTTCAAGTTACTTGATCTATTCCTCGTATGTGTAAGCCAAAGACATCTGCAGCTGCCAAGCAAGCCGCCCTTGAGACTTGCGACCTCAAATTTCTGACGTGTCTTCCTAACAGTCTAACTATCATCCCCGGAGTGCAAGAATCTAATTGTTCTGGTCTCTGCTTTGCAATTACAGATAAAGTATGAAGCCCTTTCGTTATGACTTCCCTGAAATGAAACAATTATTTTGTTTTCCTTCTTGCAATTTCATGTCATTCAAAAGTAAATCAAATTTATGAGAATTTCATTTTTCATTTTGAGAGTTTTAATTTTTTATAAAGTGATAATCTGATAATACATGAAATCTCTCTTACCAGTCTTTGCTTTCAAGTTGAGCAAAACATTGTTGTACATTTGACTTTGTTCTGTCTTTCTCAGAGTTTTGATTGCACGACATTGGAATGACTCTTGCAATATTTCCACGTGGTTTCAGTTTAGCTTTTGTAGTTTTCTTTAAAGAATCCATTGAATTCCTCAAAGGTGCAGCCTTCAAAAATGTTAATTTAAAATTTAAAAATTTATAAATACTTAAAATCTGATAATTAGAAGACATTAGAATTAAAATAGAAAGATAATAAAATTATATTGATTTACATACCTCAAAGCGAAGATCGGCATCGACATTGTTTTCATTTCCGCTGCTTTCTACAGGTTCTTCAGATCCTGTTGGTGGGGATGAAGAACTGTCATGTTGTAGGTTGGATGACTTTGGAGACTGAAGATTGAACATAAATAAATTAAATTACGTAATTTAAATAGTATAAATCAGTTACAATAACTTGATCATATTAATAATGTTCCTTACGAAGTCCGTATTTTCTGCGCTGTAAAAAGTGATACTCGAATCAACCATTCTTGCTGCATTATCACATTCCAAAGTTTCTGAAGTACGAGATCGTGAAGTTGCGAGAATAGCGCTTGAGTTCGAATTTTCAATACGAGAATTCCGGAAATCTAAACTCTCAAAGGATCCAATTTTTAAAGGATAATTGGAAGGAATTTCTTTTCCGTCATCGCTATCATCAGCTCTTGAACCCCACTGAAATGAAATAACAACGAAACCATATTAGAACTTAATAAGAATGAAATCCCGTACTTAAAAAATTTGTAATATGAATACAGAATATTATACATAAATGTAAAAACTATTAAAAGACGCAGAGACTTTACTACCTTTTTCTTTGGACTGCGAATTCGTTCTAAAGACGGCGCAGAATTCCTGCTCAGAAACGAGTTATTTGTGAATGTTGGGTTTGAGAAAATCGAGTCCGTCTTCTTGGAACCAGATTTTTTGTTCAAAGAAGGAATAGAACGAGCTTCATTTAATTCTCGTAATGATTGACTAGATGGAAGAGAGATGCTGGTAAATACCGATGTCCGTACACTTAAGGCACTTTCTATAGACAGAATCGAAGAAGCTGATTTTGTGCGCATTACATTTCTAGGTATTTCTTCTTCTTCAGATGTATTTTCACTTTCTTTAACGTTCCTATTTCCACTATCAAACTCGTATATCGACTTCTTTCGTCTCTCTGGTGTAGCCTCGTCGTCTTCTATACTTAATTCTTTATCAGTTTCATCATCAATATTAATGTCAACCACTTTCATCTGCATAGATGATTGCTTATTCGGGACCTAAAGAATTCATAAATCGTATTTGTTATTAATCAAAGAAAAATTCATTCAACTGCAAACATATTTTCAATCACTTACGATGAACAAATCAAAAGAATTTCTTCTGCTTGGATTCGTGATAACATCAAACGCTTTATTTTCGCCTTGAATCTGCGGTGAAGATGCACGACTGTTCCTGTTGCTGCTGCTAGTTGTTGTGTCGCTTTGATCGTGGTGAACATTTTGCACATTTTCATGGTGTTTTTGTCCAATCGAGAAATTCGACACTGAACTGCTTGCGCTGTTCGCTCGTGTACGATTTCGTACTTTGAAAAGAAGAAGAAACACAATTTAAGTGAATAATATTTTATTAGAATATTTATGAAGTATTAAAAATGTTTATGCTATTGATTTGCTATGTTTCTTCCCATTGATATATTATGAAGATTCAAAATGACTCAATTAAACAGTGACTATCATTTACTTCCAGCAGGCTATATAACTTCAATCCAATCTCCCGACAAATCGAAAGCTTGCGAAAATACACGCTATACTTGACCAGCTTGAAATATTGATTATTTCAGGCACGTAAGCTCAACTTTGATCGTGTCTCTCCCTCTCGCTCTCGCTCTTTCTCTTTCTATGTATATTGTACTCCAACCCTAAGGTTAAGAACCTCATGTTCTACTTCGTACACTCTTTCGATTCTTTTTCATTAAATACCCTCACAAATATTCTGCGAGATACTTTTAGTCACTTAAAATTCATCACTTTACCAAAAAGTATACAAAACCAAGTATACAAAAAGGACACAAAAAAAATATAGAAGAATTTGCTATGGTCAAAAAGAATATACTTTGTTTCCATGGTACCTTGATTTTGAATTTGAGTCTCTTCCTCTTGATTCTCTTCTGGATAGATGATGGTTTGTGATGAAAATCTACGTGCATTTATGTCATTATAGTCCTCTTCACCCACCACCGTCTTATCTCTGTAAAAATGAAATAGTATTCATTTATTAACATTAAATTAATTTTTTTAAAACAGTCTCGACTTATATGTAAAATTTTACGTGAAAAAATAAGTCAATCAATGAATTTTTTCCGAACTTTGAATGAGTTTTGAATTTGATTTTTTTCCTAAATTTTCGGAAGTGTTGAATGTTTTGATTTTGAAAGAAAACTCCAGACTGAAACATACATGGAGTCAGAACTGCGATTTAAGCTCAACGCAATAACTGGTGTGACAGTTTCCACCTGGTTGGCAATTCCTATAGAGGAAACATGTTCATCATTTTCATTTCCAATCCCAACAGCTTTTCTGCACCGAAAGGCACACGAACAGCACTGCAGGACACTATCAGTAAACTTCCCTCCACTCACGGTTATTCGACTTTTTGTCTCATTTGCAAGGACCTTTGTGTCCTCTTTGGTCTCGGAAGGCCACGCGCAATATTTAAAAATCATTTTTCACGGACTAGTTGCTTAAACCTAATGTTATCGATTTAATGTACACATCTATGTAATATTAATAATATATACATATATTATAAATATTACGTCATTAAACGTATAGTAAATTATTAGGATAATTAATTAATTATCATTATTAATTAATATTACATTCAAGCATGAACAAGCGTGCGAGTTCATTTTACAGTAGAAACATTCCTTAACGCCCAGACATCTTGCAAGTAAAAAAGCCTGCGCGTTACGAATTATTGCGGAAACAGAAAAGTTTTATATCCATGAACTTCACATTGATTATAGTTTTATTATAGTTTTTTTATGAGAAATGTTCGTAAATTTCGTTTGAAAGTTAAACAATCAATGTATTTAAATTATAAATATTTTCAATATTGTGTCTCTTCATGGAAATT
This sequence comes from Synergus coniferae, assembly GCA_032164275.1. Taxonomy (NCBI): domain Eukaryota; kingdom Metazoa; phylum Arthropoda; class Insecta; order Hymenoptera; family Cynipidae; genus Synergus; species Synergus coniferae. The sequence continues at coordinate 8,614,320 of JAUEJJ010000046.1, forward strand.
CATTATAATAATTATTTCTGGTGTTTTAGTTGATATTTAATTTAAGACCATCGATGATGCATAATAATTGGCTGATTAGATCAAATTATCTTGAGTTCAATTATTTCAAAAGAAAAATTTAAAAGAAAATCACTCTTTAACCAGTGAATGAACTTTAAAGAGTGAATTATTTCTTCAAAATAATTTAGTTGTAATCCTATGAAACCTTTCAGAGTTTTATTGCTTAACACGCATAATAGTTGGCATAGCATTAGTTTATATGAAAATCAACCGACATGTTCACGACACAATCGCACGCACAACTGCCCGCATGGAACGACGGGCGTCGCGACGCTGACCGCTCCATCCCTTCCTATTCTGAAATCTATATGTACACCTGTATAGGTGTATACGTATTGTATATACACTTCGTTCGGTTTAGCACCCTTGTCGTTTGAAGAAGATATTCATCAAAGATATGCCTACATCTACTGAAAAAAAATGACGATAAGAATATTAGAATACTGCATAGAGGGGACTTTTTACAAGTAGAAGTAAATAAATATATATAGTTCTCTATTACTCTTTTCAAGTTGCTAAAAAATACATAAAATTTCATAAAGCAGTTACTCCATCACAGCTTTTAATCTCTACTTGTTCTTTTCAAAGTAATAGCGTAGATAAGAAAGGATTATTTAAATCTCTAACTTTATTGGTTTTCTCGAAGTGTTATTTTAACTGTATTAATAATGTTTCAAGAATCTGATTCATTACAAGGTAGTAGATACACATATACACACTGGAAAATTTGTTCAGTTATTTTGAAAAGTTGACACAGGTGAAAATATAATACCTCTATCGAACGCTCCACTTTCCTCGAAAAACAAGGATAATCGATTACAGTATAGCGGGAATCCCTTTGTTATTACTCAGTCCTTTTATTATTATCCTTTATCCATCAGTCCATTCTTTATTCTCGTATTATGTATATTTAGATTAAAAGAAAATTACCATATCTCCATTTTTCATTTGTTCGTCAGACGATTAGGAATCTTTTAAAACCGCGAAACTTAGTTTACATTTTTAATATTAAAAGGAATTAATTCATGTTATTCAAATTTGAACGTGAAAGAATTTTACCTATAAAACGTATTTATCTACAAAAACCGCCGATGACCTTAATTTACGTTAAATTGACAGGCAATAATGACTTTTGCATTTTCGCTTTGAAAAGACTATTGTTACTTGAATGCAAAAGATTTATTTATTAAAGCTATTTTAGATTATCAGTGTATATAGTACCACAGATAATTAAACCTAGAGTCTAAACTCAATATGTATTAACTATCCAAATCGTTTCAAGGAAAAATCCTTTTAGTCACGAGCTTTAATGAAAAAGAGTTCCAAGAATCTATTGCGACTGACGCAGGTATTTTTCCTGCTGATTTTATCAGGACAAGCCCTTTTAAAGCTTGCAAGATCAATCTCAGGGTTGTTCTCTGTTTTTTGATTATATCTGAAGAGTAAAATTATTTTAAATTCGAAAGAATCCAAGCCATTCCACAAGCTGTATTCAAGTTATTCCAAACCAAATTTTCAATCCAAATTAATTCGATCTTTCAATCCGAATAAATTTGAGAGTAATCTGAATGAATTTTTGATTTTATTTCGGATTAGATCGGATTAATTCGGATATAATTCTTCATTTTTAACAAATTGGCCCGGATGCAGACTTCGAAATGAAACGGATTCAAATTCAAAATTTCGGATAGAATAATTTCTATCCTAATTTAGCTTTAAACCAGTTAGTCAGAAATTCAATTACTGTAGAATTTATGTTTCTTTTAGTGATTTAATCGATAATGATTGAACGAAAATTGAAGAACCACCTACATTCACTTTTTCGTGCCTGGAACCTAAATAATTCAGTGGAGAAAGGAGTTTCCGATAATAGTCTCGATACTCAGCTTAACTCGCGTAAATTTTGTATTGTAAAACCACAAATTCATAGGATTCTTAAGTGGTTTTAATAATTATTATTAATAATGATTTAATAATCGTACCTGTTATATATAGAATTGAAGATATTGCTGCCATGTTCAAATAAAAGCCGTGTTTGTACCTTATCTTTATTAAGAAATCTGTTTTCAGTCTGAATTTCTCTCTTATCGTTTTCGACGTCTATTTGAGATGATGTTACTCTTGAGCCTGGTTCCATTTTCGCCTAAAGATTAAATCATCGTTATAAAACTGAAGCTGAGATAATATAAGTTTAATAATTTTTAAAATATTTATTCAGTAGTATTTTTAACTTACTTGTTTTGACAAATTGTCATTTTTAAAAAGTGTGTTTTTATTGTACCAATCAAATTCACTTTGGCGCAATGAACTAGATCTTCTCTGTAATTTTTGGAATGAATTTTCTTCCAGGTATTGTAATTGTCGTTGATAAATCGAAGAATACCTAAATTGGAAGTGATAGTATTCATTTTTATACGAACTATTCTTAATAGTGTGCTGACATTGAAGAAAATTGAACAATTTTGATATTTACGTGTCTCGAACAGGTGCTTGTCGATGCGGCGCTGATTTCAAAACTGTTCCAGGTAATTTTGTGGTTTCTTCGGCAATTGTTGGTATCTTTTCGATATCGGCTGACGAATTGTAACTATTTTTTTGAGCATTTGTTTTATGTTTCTCTGGTGAGGAGTTCTTCTGCTTACTTACGTTGTTTTTTAGCTAAAATCACAAATTAATTATTACTTTTAGTTTGGATAAAATTACTTACATTGGATATAAACGAATATTATTTAAATGCTTTACCTTAATATTACTGTCCAATTTTGAAGCCGGATTTACTTCACAGGGCAATAGGTAGCTGCTAGAGTTTGGATTAAAAGAATAATTTACTGTATAACTCGCTAGTGGTTGAGCTTGAATTTGAATTGTGTTTGTTGCTATTAAGTGCTTCCGCTGCTGATAAAGATTTCCGATTCTAAAAATACAAAGTCAATAGGTCAAATAATTGCACGTTCAGACATATTTAATTTTTATATTGATTGTTACCTCTTGCTTTCGCTTTCATTAATTTCCTTTCCAGAACTGCGACCAGAAGCTTTTAAAGGTTTATCATTAATTTGAATTATTTGCTCAGCCCTGCTTTTTCGTTTAGAAGTTTCCTTCATGTCACTTCCTCGAGAATTCAAAATTGGTATTCTTGACTCTACGTTTGAGTTTATCCTTTCTGGTGGGGGGGCACTGCTCATACGCACCTATTAAATTTTGACGATAATGAAAGAACAAATACTTATTTTAATTTACAATTTGAAATATTATATTTAAAATAACCTTTTCACCATATGCGTCATCAATTTTTGCTATATAATCCTTTGATTTGGATTCAATTCCATGAGAATCTAAACCTCCTTGACTCTTAGTATTCGAAAATTTATCTTCCAATGCTTCATTAATTTTACCAGGTGCTGAGCAAAGCTCTCGAAGTTTGGTTTCCAATCTTTGATCAGGATCAAGTGTTCTTACTGAAAAAATTATTTTACTTTTTAGTAATTTCTGTAAGAAACAATGATTTTAAATTACTTGTGTCACGTTGGTTATAGATATATTTTAGACACATGTCAGTACATATTTATTTAATGTCAAATATAAGAATTTAATGATGAAAATTACCACTTTCGTTAACTACTTCGCTAGCTTTATTTTCTTCATTATTCAGAATCTTTTTCGGTAATCCGCAGTCATTCTAAAACAGAAAAGAAATTGTTTTTTGACTTCTAACCTGAAAAATTTCAATTTACTATGACACTAACCTTTACAAAATTTAAACTTCACAATCACAGTACTAACTATTTAAAACAACATTGTTTAATTCCAAAATTTCCCATTTTGAATATTTAATTATGAAATTATATATTTAGAACTTTTTCAGATTTAACTTTGATAAAGCTTCAATTTAAACTGATAGGAAAGGCTTTCAATTTAAAATAACTTGAAGGATTCAATTCAAGTTTCTTGAATTTTAAACGTTTTTAATTTTAAACCGGACAATTCAAACGTTTCAATTTAGAATTTGCCAATTTCAAAGAGTACCTTTTGCCAAGATCCTGGAAAGTGTTCATTTTTGTCAATAAGCCCCGACCCAACTGCAAGAATATTTGGACTATCTGCCCATCGCTTTTCTCTATTTTTCACGCTTTCATTCCTGAAAAAATAGATCACAAAATATAATATGTATTCAAACTGTTGAGAATTCAATTTATCCAAATACTGTGTTCTTGTCAATGTATTGTATTATAATTATCAATGTATTGTGCATTATAAAATCAATAAAGACCTTTTAATACGATCATTTTCCATTTTGGATGTTGCAATTATTTGACCTCTCGTTCTACCAGTTCCTGGTGATACAGATCCGCTACCAGCCACAATCCAATCTACATCAGGGCCTAAAAAATCTCACATTAAATTTTAATTGCACTAAATTACATTTCAGCAGGAGAAAAAATCCACGTGGTAGTCTACGTCAAATATGAGATTATACATATAAAAATATAAATATAAATTTGCTATACGTGGAAATCCAATGAGATATCCACGTGGATCTTTCCACCTCAGTAAAAATCAGCCGAATTTTTGTTTTTCTTCAAAGCTTCTCACTAAAAAATTGTTTTATTTACATGTAATTTATTTATTGCAACATAAAGCATGGGAAACGTTTTTGCAAACAGTATTATTTTTAGTTTCTGATGAGAAATCTATGATGAAAAACAAATTTGTCTGAGTAGACGTCTGAAACTTTAGCCCAGTCAGATTTACCCGTTGTAATTTGAGCAGTGGGTGAAATCTGTAATCCGTAAACCACGAGGCCGTCAGCTGAAACCATAGGCAATGATTTTCGAGCAAGGCGAGCCCTAATGGCTGCAAACATCGCAGCTCCATCGTGACGATCTTTGGCTGCTTGTTTCCCAGCTCGTAAAATATCCTGGAACAAACTCAAATAGTTTTAAAATGCCTTATTATATTACTTGTTTAAAAGTTCCACTGCATGCTCAAAAAGCTCGTTACCTCTGTTTCATAAATCTGAGCTAACACTGCCAAAGTGTCTAAAGCAGCTTGTCGAACTCTTCTACGTCGATCACCAACCATATTTACGACTTTATTTGAAAGAGTCTGCACCTTGAACTCTGTGCTTGGGAATGTTACCAGAGAGAAAATTAACAATTGCAACGTATTCTCTCTCGTCTGAAAAATATCCCAATGTAATAATGAATGAATGAATATTATATTATTTCAGATTAGAATAATTCAAAATGACTAGGATGCAAATTGATTAGGATTGATTGGGATCGAGTCAATATGAACTATACCTTTGCATTTCTCGCGCCAATACATTGCGGTTGCATTAATTGTTCTAAAAAAAGTGCAGGTCTTAGTCTGAGCATTGCAATTCTAGCAAGTTGAGCAGCATTGGGGCCACCTTGTCGAGCCAATCCCCAAGCAATTAATTGCAGTCTTCGTTTGAGCGCATCTTCAGAAACTCCTGTCAGAACTACCTGCAAGTTTAAAAAAACTATATCAGCAAATTATTGGCAACCGTTTAGACATCAAATTATATAATAATCAAATAATTACACGAGCAACTGCAAGGCCTGCTGCAGCTACTCTGCAACTTCGTTCACCTCCCAAAACGGCATGAAGAAGAGAACCTAATCGTGATTCAATAGCATTCAGTGCGCTTGATGTCCTTAAAATTGATGCAATGCGTTCCAAAGCTCGAACTCTAGCCCGCCAATCGTCCTGAAATAATGATGAAAAATATTAGTCATTGTCACAAAGTTTAAATTTTGATGTCCCTGCTATATATCAAAATATTTAAGTTATGTGACAGTGACCTATATATCGACCATATATTGACCATAGAAGTTGTACGGGAAAGTTGTATCATATCCGGAAATATCGACACCCCCTAAAAAGGGGGGTTTGAGCATTAAATAGTGTTTGGTCTGCTTATATTTTAATTCCTTCATGTTGCAAGCGAATGAATCACAAGGGAAATCGAGTGGCGGGGTGGCAGACATGTAAATTGTGATAATGTCCTTAACTCCTTACAGATTTGCATGTACGTATATAGTATAGTGCCTACAAACCGTATTTTACTGATTTCTAGGCGCACGCAACACGTGTCTGATTATTTTCTTGCAAGTTGCCTAACAGTCATATATACTAGAGGTTCTATAGTTCATATTAGTACCCTCGTGTCTAACTAGTATACTGAACTGCATAATTCCATAATGAGAATCCCGAAGAAATTTCCTATGAGTTTCCATCCTTCAAACGACGTTTGTTGACGTTTTTACTGACTTGTTAGCATGCTACGAGTTGAAACGATGTTTAATTCATGAGGGCGCGATTCGAAGACTACTTTTTATTTTGTGTGCACAATATATCTTACATACATAATACAACACATTTTTTATGATATTAAACACCAAAAGTGGTCTAGATAATTGATATTAATTCACATGAGATTTTAATAAATAACAAAATGCTCAGCTTTAAGCAAAATATAGTAATAAAAATTATGTGCATTGTAAACTACTTAAACTACGCAAATAATAAAAACCGAACTGATTGTTATGCCTCTCCAAGGACAATAAATAGAATTTATCAGTAAGAGTTATCTCGTAATAAATCTTTCCATATTTTGTAATAGGATGTTGGTTTAGACAGTATATATATATATATGAATAAAAGAAAAAAAATTTTTCAGTACAGGAATATTCGAATAAAACTCGTGTGTACTTTATAGAAAATATGAAATTAATTATTTCAACTCTCTTTGCCTTTGTGCTCTTTGATAATTCTTTTAGTAAGTACTACGAGTGCAAATAATACATAATTAATCAATTTAAAAACTTTATACCAATTTATTTACACATTAAATCATCTTCCGAAATTTAAAATCGCTGCTCTTTTACAGAATTATCTTCAGGGAATATCATTTCAACTATCGAGCATGACGTTGAACGTGGCGTGAAAGTAATACCTAAGGGTGAGTTCAATAATTATTGTTTGACATTATAAAATTGACATATTAATATGAAATCCAGCTAAAGTCATTTTCTTTTAATAGTTGTAAAAGATTCGGCACCAATAGTGGGTCGACTGCCTGTGGGTAAGTTCATTACGCAATATTAAAGTATAATATTAATAATAACACATGTGATTCATTTATTTATTATATCCTTTATCAACTGAATATGTTGCAGTCGGTCCTGCAGCTACGCTAGGTCGAGTAATAGGTACTGATATGAAACAGGCATTTCATCCTAATAAGCAAACGCCACATCCTAGCTATCCAAGAAGAGATTTCCGTCCGAGAGTAGGAGGATACCGTGAATTTTATCCTAGAGCAGGAGGATTCCAAGGACGCTTCAATCCTAGAGCAGGAGAATTCCATGGAGGCTTGAATCCTAGAGTAGAAGGATTCGCTGGAGGCGTTAATCCTAGAGCAGAATTCGCTAGAGGCGTTAATC
>JAUEJJ010000046.1:8621951-8653252 GCA_032164275.1 Synergus coniferae
TGGAGGCTTGAATCCTAGAGTAGAAGGATTCGCTGGAGGCGTTAATCCTAGAGCAGAATTCGCTAGAGGCGTTAATCCTAGAGCAGAATTCGCTGGAGGTGTTAATAGATTTCCATTGAGGACAGCTCCTGGAGAATTTCAACGTTTTGGAAGAATCGGACAAATAGCATCTCAGCAAGGAATGTATTCTAATGTTGGTTACCCCCAATATAATAACTAACTATTTGTCATTCTAATGTATTTTCTTTAATGAATAAATTCATGAACATTTTTTTTTGGTCTACTTCAGAATAGAAGCGCTTATTATATTCTGAATCGTTTCTGTGTAATTTTGTTTGTGAATTATTATATTTCTTGCAAAGAGCAGCTCTTTATGATGCCGACTTTATCTAAAGCTTCGTCAAGTTTCCTTTATCAGTTTGCATAATAACGCACACATTATGAAATCAAATTGTAATTGAAGACTTGATGTGTGACGCATGTACTGTTTTTTCTAATAACAAAGTTTCGAAACTTTGTTTGCTTGCGAATATTTATTTTAACTCGGCAAATGTAATAATAAGTTTCCATGCCAGAATATTACAAAACATGAAACCGTTCAGATGATTTTATGCTTAATGTGATGATCGATCGAGAAACTTCTCTTTCATTTTCTTGAGTATTGATCCACAATTTTGCTCAACATCTCGAGAATCTTGTTTGGGAACGATTAATTTTTTCAAAGAAATGTATAACTCATTGTCAAGAAAAGATCAATGTTTCTTCTCGACAGTCGAGAAGAAATATCGATCTCGTTTTTTTCATGTCAAATTCCGCTCGAATGCATCACTACTCTTGAAGTCTATATTAGACGTTAATTCTAGTATCACGCTACAAGGTCCCGAGAAAATGAATAAGAATGTATTGAGTATTCACCAACCTTGAATACGTATAAAAACTAGGCTTATCCTATGATTTTACAACAGGCCTTCATGAATAAATAGTTCTATAACTTGGTGGGTCAAGTGCACAGAAACTTTTGCTATTATAGGTTTTATTCTTTATTTTTACAGACAACTGAGTTAATGAAGAAAGGATATATGTAAATCATGTATACTAAATTATATTACAATCTTTGCTAATCATTAAAAAACTTTGATGGAAAATTTGAGAGCAATAGTGGAAAACAGATCAAGATCTCATTTATAACTCAAGATTTGAATAGTTTATATATTTGAAGAGTTATTTGCTTTGCATAGTTTCTTATGGGGATTTGTAAAAGATAGATCAACGGCCTCTCAAGGTGAAGTTGAGACTGTATTATCACACAAAACCAGTCTGTGCTGAGCCACCTGAGCAAACGCAACGCAGTGACCAAAAAGTAGATATGTCAGGAAACCATCATTTTTTATATCTGTGCTTAAAGAGCGATAGATCAATGGATAATTTTCGAAATTAAATTACATTATATTCAAGATGTCACGGCATTATAAGCGATTATTGACACGAGTTATTTATCTCGGTATTGCCTTTGGATTTATTTACACAGCTTATACCAAGTTTTTGCTATCCGATTTCGAAGACAAAAGTCGAGAAGTTTCAGTTATTGAAAATATTCGACAGCTAATTGTAAGTAAACTCTTACTGATTATATGCTCATCAATACGAAACAGCCTTTAAAAAATATCCTGTTTATAGAATGAAGTTGAAGATGCCAATTATCAAAGAATCGCAACTGTGAAAAGAGTATGTGAAAAATATAACTTAGGTTCTTATCAAAAGGATGAAAGAACTTCTAACTACAAACATCCACCAGCTGCTCAATATACTGTATTTTACATAGACAGGTAACATATATTAAATTATAAATATTAATAATTAAAAAATCAATAACAATACGAAATTTCTTTTAATGTAAACAATAGTCTAAAGTAAATGTTGTCTAGAATAACAACAAAAGTTTCTTCGCATTTACAGTTTACACAACATTTCCTACTGTCCAATATATAAAGCAGGAAGTACAACATGGATTTACAATTTGTGTATATTAATGGACATTTCCGAAGAGGAACTTTCCAGTGGAAAGGAACAAATTTCGACCATAGCGAGAAGAGTGATCCCAGAATTAGAATATCCGGAAGCGGAAAAAGTTATTTGATTGATTTATTGAAAGCTTAGTGTGGGCAATGCAATAAGAAACAGAAATATATTTTGATAAATTTCTTATAGGCTCTACAAAAGACTGCAAAGTTGATAGTCGTACGACATCCTTTTGAACGACTGTTAAGTGCTTATCGAGATAAATTGGAAAATTCAGTAGCTGGAAGGGAACATGGGACTTTGCACTTTTATGAGAAATTTGGAAGGATAATTGTACGAAAATATCGTGGTACGAATGAAATATACGTATGCATAAATAACTTATAGCTTAGCTATTTTTAGATTCATATGTAATTAAGTTAAAACTCAGTTTTGATTTAAAACTAATGACTAAAAATACCGTCATTAATTGTATAATAGATAAAAATGTCCCACAACCCCGAGTTGATCAAGTGATACGAAGAAAGGAAACACCTGCGCCCGCAGGTATTGAACCCACGTGGCGAGAGTTCGTCAACTACTTGATTAATACTGATCTTGGTAGTTATGCTGACGATCATTGGATGCCGTATTACTTATACTGCACGCCTTGTTTGGTCAATTATAACATCATTGCAAAGGTACAAAATTCAAATATTAAAATTTTTAAATTTTACTTATAGCAAGAAAAATATTTATTTCAGGTGGAAACTCTTTGGCAAGATCAAGTCTTTGCAATTCATAAGTTAGGACTAAATAAGAAGATCAAACCACGTTGGAGGCACAATAACAGCCAATCAAATGCGTCAAGAATTTACTTCAGTCAATTAAACAAGGAGATGGTGCAAAAACTCTACGAGAAGTTTAAACTAGATTTTGAATTATTTGACTACTCTGCGCAGGAATATTACAGCTATGCTACATCTCCTTTCTAAATTGTTTATCATGTGAGATCATATATTTTTAAACAAATGTATATTTTTATAACTTCCTAATATCCATGGAATTAATAATTGAATTCTAATTTGGCAGTCGACGACTTAGGAACTTTTTGTCGTAAAATCGATTGTTCTACTTACCACCGCAACATATCACTACAATCTCGACCAAACTCTTTGTCAAGGCTTTATTTCATAATACTACTACACCTGATATCTATGCAAATGTGATTCATTGCGTGGTGTAAGTTTTTACAAGCTATCCTGGACTGAAGCTATATATATATATACCATATATATACAGAATACTAGGCTCTACTTCACAAACCCTCACTAACAATTTCGAGAAGTATTTCATAAAACCTCTCCTTTCACCTAAGTTCAAATTATCTTATAAAATATTTTCAATTTTGTAAAACCATTTCAATCAGTTAAACAAATACAAGTTACCTTGTTATGCAAGTCGTTGAGAACATCTTGATCCACAAGTCTCAGTTCTTCCCAATTTGGTTCCCTGCATTTTGGGTCATTATCCATTTCTACTATCGAACTTTCCCAAACTTTTCGCGACACTTTTTCACTGCTTGTATCTTTCGATTTATTTTCACTAGTAATTAATTCAACACCAGTCGACAATTCCTTCTTCTCCTCTATTACATTATTTTCCTCAATACTTTTCGAGAGCACAGTTTCTTCTGCAACCTTGCCTTCATCAGATTTATATTCACTGATAGAGTCAACAAGTTTCTCTGGAGACCCAGTCACTTCACCAATTTCTTCATTAAGATTAGACTCTGAGCAATTACCATCGTTGGTAAAAGTACCAAATGGCGAGGGACTCTTTTGTGGAGATTCTTGACTCGGATTACTATGTTTCACAGGACTAGATAATTCCATAAGAATATAATTTCTCTCTTGACGAGGGAAAACCTCAAAACTGGAAGAGCGCCTCCTGAAAGGCGATCCCCTCGATGGACTGGAATCTTTGGATCCGAAAGATTTCAAATCCGTTTCTGCAGATTTAATATTTTCCCTCGACCCTGCATTAACTGAATTGGTTGAACATTCTCTTGTCACCTCTGTGCTTTTGGATTCAGGAACGTAAACACTGTTCAAATCATTGCTTGTTAAAACAACACTTCTTCTTCGTGAAGTTCTACCATGCCTCTCACCTTCGATAAAACGAGAAGCTTCCGAAATTAGTGCTTCTTTCTTCTCTGAAGAAACTCCTGCAGATAATCCACCTTCTTGAAAATTTTTTGCAAGACTAGATTCGTCCTCGATCCGATGTTCTCTTTCTGATTCAGGACAAACGTGAAAAGCTTTTGTCTCGCTTTGTTGAACATCCACTTCCGAAAAGCTGTTTCCCTCCACTCGCTTCCTCATGAGAATATCGATCGAATCGCTTCGAGTTTTCTTTGGTGAACTTCTCCTTCCGGAACCTCGACGCGTTTCAAAAGGCTCAGTGACAAACTCAGGACTGTTTGACCTTGTGAGAATTCCTTTCTTAGGACTGAGATTAGCATTGTGTACGTAAAGTTCTCTTCTAGGACTACTAGAGTGTGACCTGTGGAGTCTCTGCACGCGTTGCCTATTCCGACTTGGACTGCAAGGTTGAGAAAAGGGCCTGGGTCGGATGTCTGCTTTCGGCATTTTCGTTGCTGGAGAAATTGGAATTGGAATTCTGGTCTTTGGTATGTATTGAAATGTCGAGGCTGTATCATCGCTATCAGGAGTGCGGAGTTTGACCACTTCCCCGCCAAAGTGTACACGTCTGAAAACAGAAGACTATTATACTATTTAGGGTGACAAATTTCTTATTTAAATTTTGTAAAATCACTCGGTATTCCTTAAAATTACTTAAGATCTCATAAACACTGTTAAATCCTTAAATTCCATGAAATCTCATTAAATCCTACAAAGTTCCTGAAAATCTAATGAAATCTCATCAAATCACTTAAAATTCCGTGAAATCTCGTAAAAACTCTTAATTAACAGTGCAATGTTTCTTGCACGCTGTAGAGTATAATATTACTAGTTAGTTTTAATTAAGGAACAAAAAATTTGAAAGTATAAAAATAATCAAAATCACTCTCACCTCGGTGTCTTACGCAGGTCTTCTGGTAATAAATCATGTTCTAAGCTACAGTCTCCATGTTCCTCTTCCGTATCAGTTTCCTCTTCTGAATCATCACTATCTTGACCCTTCTCTTCCAATATTGTCATCGTGATTGCTGTTTCCTCATTAAACTTAATTTCAGTTTCAAGAACAACACGTGCAGACGGTATCGAACCTGAAAGCGCTTCCTCATCCTCTTCTACTATTCCTGAGGTATCACTATCGCTTTCGCAGGTATCCTTCATAGAAAACTGATCTTTGATAGAATCATTAGCAAGAGCTTTCTTAATTTCTCCATGGGTGCTGAAAATACTTGTTTTATCCAAAATATCCGAAGGACTCTTCTTCATTTCTCCATCAGTTTGCTTATTTTTATCAATCAAATTAACCTTGTAGACTCTACACAGTGTTTCAAAATCGCACTTCACTTTGTTGTCGATATCTTGAAGATACGAGTCGAATTCCTTGGCTCCTACAGTTTCGCGAATTTTCACCAAAGATTTTAAAGCAGCTTCTTGATGAGTGACTTGAATTAAACGGGAGGCCAATGCTTGGGTGGCTTCTTTCAGAACTTGAATCGACGGAGGTGGGATTCCTTTTGCTGGGAAAAGTAAGAGAGGCGTACTCAATATGACACCCATTGATATGTTTGTTTGAAAATTATCCAGGGCGTCTGGACGATTCAGTCCTTCTTGCAAAATCTAGAAATGAAATATATAAATAATGATATAATAGAGACATCTGAACTTCATTTATTTCCCTATACTGATACAAAATATTGCCTACTTACATTTCTGATCATTGTGTCTTTATCTACACTGTGCAGAAGATACACTCTCAATGCATCAAGAGATCCTTTCCTTACGGCTGGAGCAGAATTTCCCAAATTTTTTACTAATTCGGGTACAACGGATTTCATACTTTCGTCTATTATATTGGCGTCCAAAGTTGGTAAGACGTCTATCAATACTCGGAGAGCATGTTGACGGACTTCCCATTCAGGATCATTTAATCTTTCAGATATTTCATCAAGAGTAGACTGAATGTCAGTATTTGATGGGAATTTTCTAGTACGCACCTTGCGAAAAAGAAAATATATTTCTCAAAAAGGTTTTCTTCTCAAAAACACAACAACACTTGATTCAACAAATACCAACCACATGTTCCCAGACCGGCGTTAATTGAATAGGTTGTCCATGTTGCGAAGCGGATGTCATTTTCTGCCAGGGTTGGTTATAATTGTCTAGATTATTATTCGAGCAGAAATTTTTGGGCAAAGATCCAGTAGGTAGAGACTCGAAGTCCTTACGGGCCTTCACAGGCCCCAGAATTATTGTTCCAGTCATGGATGTCTAGGACATCGTACTTCCATGTCTTCTTACGTTTCATTTCTTGAGGTTTTGAATAAGCATGATGCCATGATGTCACTTCCCAAGGATTCCAAATACGTTACACATTGGTCCTTTCAGAATTAATTGAATATTGTTTGGGAAATTCTTCAGTTCATTTTGAGCCTTTCCTTACTGAAAAATCCAATTTAGGAAACTATAAGGTAAACTATATAGGAAAAACTATATATGAAATAATACGGGAAACTCTATGGAAAACTATATGGGACAACATAGGAAACTTCGTCGTAATTTGAGCTCGGAACCTATATGTGGTTTCCCATATAGTTCCTATGTAGTTTCCTATATAGTTTCCTTCGTGGAATTTTTCAATAGGCATTCAATTGAATCCCGATACCGCTGAAATTCAATTTCAATTCAATTGGAATGAATTCAAATTGGAATTCTTAAAAATGTAAAATGTTTATACAATTTAAAACACTATACTGTAAAAGAGTATAAAGAAATTCGAAGTACACTGTCAAGGTAAAAAAAGTTCGATATTCTCTAGAATCGAAAGTCACGGTTCGTGTATACACGTGTAAAGATGCACTCCTGTAAATGCACTTAATATCGAACGATATCTCTATCATAACTTTATATACTCCACAATAGAACTTTTTCATGGCTAAATGCTCTTCGCAGCTTATCATTAACCTAGGCCCACTTTTAAATGCTCACATCAGTAATACTTTTCTTTTAAATGACAAGTTTTGAGTCTAGGTTTAATTGATTTACATATTTTCACTTAAAGAATTTCAAAAAATTCTGAAAATGAAAATATGTATTTGTAAATCGAAATTGCCAATAGTTATTCATTTAACTAATGTTATAAAAGAATCGTAACCGTTCTACTATATTAAAATTGTGTACTTGAAAGCTAGTGTGATGAATTCAAGTTAATTAAAATATACATACGTACTTGTATCCAATTTGAAGCTAATTTATAAAAAGTGTTATGGATTAAATAATTTCTTTAGTTACGAGATCATAAAAAGAGTTTTAAGTATGACGCAGAGCTATAAAGCAAGTTGTAAAAATACTTTTTATAACACTTTAACTTCGTTTTCTAAAGAATATGTAGATGAATACATAAGCCTCAAGGAAACTCAATTTCTTTTTTCATATTGTGCATCAATTTAATTAATTAGACAATTCCCGCATAATCATCAAATTTTGAATATACGGTACCAGGAATCGCGACTGTTACGCGGAAATAAGAAGTTTATCTTCGTAAATCTTGCGACACGAACACTCCACAAAAGTAGACTGCACGTAAAGTCATTGCATAATCGAAAGAAATTCTGCGACACATCTTAGGAAAATGAAAAAACTATCATTTCCAAGAATTTTTTCTGTTTTAAATATTAAAAACGATATTAATTGATACACTTTATCCTCTCGCAGTGTGATAATTCAGATCAATTAAAAATTTGAAAATCTGGTCACAATGCGAAAATAATAAGAAACAAAATGTACAAATTAATTTGATAATAAAATATTTTAAGTTGAGTATAAACTGAGTATAATTATATGTTTAATGTAGATAATTAAAAATTAATTTGAAAAAAAATCATACTAAAGATTTTAAATTTATTATTTAAAAATTGAGTTCCACCACACCAATTAGAAAAACTTTTAAAATACAAGATAATATAAGCGTGTTTTCATCCAAAATCACGGTACAATGAGCTCGCACCTGACCGTGGTTGGCATGTGACTATTGCCCCTTTTCACAGAGCAAGTCGGTTTGCTGCCGATATCGACCACCCCATCCCCACTTTACAAGAAGTAAAGTTTTAACAGATGAAGACGATTCGTACTTAAACACCTTCAAGATTTCTCGCACACACTACAGTCACTACACTATTGACACATATTAAGAGCTTTTAAAATTAATCCCTAGCGAAAGCCTCGAATTGAAATTCTTTCTGAATCAATCGGAAATTTTCCGAATCATTTGTATTTTCGGAAACTGTTTTGCTTTTGGACAACATTATTTTATTATTTTTTTTTTCTTTGGTTTGGATACAAATTTTGGAATGATTCGGAAAATTTCGGATTGGTTCAAAATTAATCCCATATATTATAATTTTAGGATATCCTGTGGAGTAGCCGAGGGATTGAAATCTAAGTTTACATTTATGGATAGATAAATATAGGTTGACTGAAAAAAATAAATGTAATACTTCCGAATACCATTATCCTCATGCGAGAAAAAAAATTAGTTTTCGAAGAACTAAAGAGCGCTGGGTCGTTAACCTCTATCGTGCCGTGAAAAATGCAAATAACGTTCAACTCCTTTAGGGGGTATAAGAAAATACCAAGCTTAAGAAAAAGCGTTGACCTACTTGCTCCCTCTCTTTATCTTTGAGTGTTAATCACATTATTCACTACCTTGTTCACGCGTCCTCTGAATGAAGACAATGCTTTTAAGTTTTACTTGGTTTTATATCTTTGGTTTTACCTAACGGATTTATTCGCGTTATCCAACAACGGTATACCCGCATTCTATTTTTTCATTATTTACGATCTCGTCAGAAAGAGTTTTAGATTTGTGTAAAATTTGTGTAAAACTCACCCAATTTAAGAATTTTTGAATGAATTTTTTATTTTATGAGTTATAGCAGGGGTTTTCAAAATTCATTATTTAATACATTTACAATTTGCGCGCAATCTTTTCCTTTTTATCTGCAATTCTTAAAACCTCAAAGTATACTGGGTTGAGAATATACAGGCGCAAATTGAATTCCAAAATAAAGTACTTTATATTGAAAAAATAGATTAGCAGGTAAATTTTAAAAATTCTCAATCGTGTTTGAAGCAAATGAGACTATGGGTTTTTCAAAATTTAATATTTAATAAAGGTCCATTTTGGGTGAAATATATTTCTTCTTATTTGCAACTCTTCAAACGTCAGATTATACAGGATTACAGATCTGCAGGCGCAAGCTGAATTCCAAAATAAAAGTTTAATTATGAGAGTAAATATTATAGTGAAATACAAAATGTACCTACTCTTCAATGTGAAACTTTATGTATTGACAAAGGTTTAAACCATACCTAATCAAAATTACAATAGTAGGCTGTTTTTTGTAATTATCCAGCATAAATTTCAAACTTCCCGCCAAACAAGAAATTCAACTCTACCAAACTTCAAACTGGCGCGAATTTGTCTTACGCATGCGCCTCTAGGCCCCACAAAAATGGAAGTGGCGCGCTAGAGGGCGCCAGGTTGGTAGTTAGTGAAAACAGAAAGCCGAACCGGTCATGGGGGCTGCTATTTAATGACCGTGTAGCGCACTGGCGTTTCTGAATTTTCCTAGTAAAATCACGATAATCATACTTATTATTTAGTGAACAACGTGTCAGCCGCCGGTTTCACAAAAAATGGGTGCCTACTTGTCCAAGCCGATTACTGAGAAGGTGTCTAGCGACCAAGTGGGCAAAAATGTTGCGTACGGCGCCAGTTCCATGCAAGGCTGGCGAATTAGTCAAGAGGTAAGTGCTAAATTCTCTTGAGTTCCCATAACACCGTTATTCCCTCTTACATTTTCGAAAGATGCGATTTAGGCGAAAGCCGGCTTCGGCCGCTGCAAGTTTTTTTTTCCAATTCCACACCCGCTTCACTCTTCAAGCCTCCACGTTCACTTGAGAATTAAATTCTGTGAAACGAGCGGTTTACGAATCACATGAAAATATACATTACGTGCGCTCTAAAGATGCCATTCTACCGTGATCGTGTGCATTTTCAGCACATTTACCGGCTAATTGTTTGCAATCAATGCCGATAAAATACGGTTCAAAACTCTTCAAAGAGGTTATTCAATTTTAAAGCGTTGCAGATTTTTCGAAGACTGTTCGCGTAATTTTCCCATCTTTTACTTACAAAATTGGAGCAAATACATTTCTTTTTGATTTGTCCCTTATGCGATTTTCAAGTGAAAAATCAATAGCTGCAGTTTTGCTTTACGGATTTTGAAGCAAGTGAAAATTCCTTTAAGCAATTGATTTTAGGTCATTTGCAAATAATGTGAATGAATGTTTGCGAGTTTTGTATTGGGAGGACACTGTACCAAACATAACCTCCACTGTGCGAGTATCATTTCGTGCAGGTGCAGAGTATTAAATGTAATTTCGAGTCCTTACGCTTTAGGTGAGACCAGGGTGACGACTTGAAAAAATGACTGGGAAGTGACCGGAAATTTACTTATAATCGCAATAAAATTAAAGTTCTCATTCTTTCAATAATAATTGTCTATACTGCTCGAGAGAAAGTATTTTTATTTTTACTTGACCAGGAAAAATCGGGAATTTGAAATCGTCTTCCGAATCGACACTCTGGAGACTCATTTAAATGTTTGCAATTTATGAGAAGCAATCATGATTTATTCATTTCTTTGTTCATTTCGTTAATTTTCTGTTACTAAATTATATTATGTACTAAAAGTTATGAAATTTTATACTACCCCATACCCATAAATGCAAATAATTACAAATAACAGATGTTCTCACACGTTAGTTAATTTTTCTTTGCAGGATGCTCACAATGCTTGCATAGAATTCGACGAAGATGCTTCGCTATTTGCCGTCTATGATGGCCACGGAGGTCACGAAGTAGCTGCATATTGTGCTAAAAATTTGCCAGACTTCATTAAAGCAACAGAGGCCTACAAAGAGGGGGATATTAAACAGGCTCTCATAGATGCTTTCTTAGGATTCGACGCTACTCTAACAAAGCCAGAAGTCATTGAAATTCTGAAGGAAATTGCAGGAACAAAGGAACCAGATAAGGAAAAGGGAGATACTGATGATTCTGGTACGTTCAGGTTCTTATTTTATACTTATAAGATAAGATGATCGAGTCATTTAATAAACTTTTGAATTTGCTCTTATCTAGATGAAGAAGAAAATATTAGCAATCTCTGTATGGAAGCAACAATGCCCTTGGAACAAGTCATGGCTAAATATCAGGCTGAAATTTTGAATCCACACTTCAAAAGCTTGAAAAACGATGTTAGTAGTCGCGTATGTTCAGCGAGTCCGTACCTACGAAGTCGAAAGGGGAAAGAAAAAGCAAGCTGTTCTTCATCTGGTGCAGGGTGTTCAGCCTCGTCCTCATCTTGGAATACCAATGAAAGCGACGTCAGCAGTTCGAGCCAACCCTGCGCCTCGAGCGCCTCAAGTGCCTCGACTTCACTGGACAGAAAGGGATCCGAGAGTCCTAAAAGTAGCGAAGCAGAACAAATTCTTGATTCCACAACGAGCAATGGTGAAGTGACTGGAACTTCACAAAGGGTCGCTTTTACAGCAGATCCCGAAACTTCAACGAAATCTATAGACATGCCTGACAGTTCGGAGGACATTAAGGACAAGGTTTCACCGAGTAAAGCTCCAGAACCAGAACAAAGTCCGATTATAGACCCGGAAAGAAATGGAGCAAGTTCCCAGCAAAATTTCGAGGATGCAGATAGCAGTAAAGCAGCAGCTGACAATGTAACCAGCAGCTCTTGCATCCCAGCCGAAAATGGCGAAGCAGAACAGCAGGAAAATATTAGTAGCAGTATCCGAAGAAGACATCAAAGATATATTGATTTTTACAAAACTTTATTAAAGACGGAGAATCATTACTCTGATGATGACGACGAGGAGGATGATGATGAGGAGAATGATGAATCCTTTGTTGGAGGTCGTGGAACGTAAGTTTCTTTTTTTATTTATTAGTGTAGAATATACTGATGGATTTTTAAAAGAACACGTTAGAACTGCATTTATTCTGAAATGTTGGGTTTTTGTTGTTAGGGGCAAAGAAATAATGGCAAAAGGTGAAGGAGTCTTCGACAGTGATGATGAAGACGACGAGGAAGATGGTGACGACGATGAAGACGAAGATGACGAAGACGACGACGACGACGACGACGACGAGGAGGAGGATGATGATGAAGATGACGATGAAGATATAGAAGATGAAGATGTACCGACAGATCTAACCGAAGAGGTAAATATTTGTAAGATTAGTTCTCAAAAGATTAGTTTTTAGTATTATAATAATTGAGTTCTTTTCTAATCGATTCTTCTATTGATATTCCAGCCAGGATCTGACAGTGGTTGCACAGCAGTAGTTGCAATTCTAAAAGGTACAGATCTATATGTAGCTAATGCTGGAGATTCTCGGTGCGTTTTGTGCCGAGATGGTCAAGCGCTCGAACTCAGTTTGGACCACAAACCAGAAGATCAGCCAGAAATGTCCCGAATTATAAAAGCTGGTGGTAAAGTCACAGCTGATGGAAGAGTCAATGGTGGACTTAATCTCTCCAGGGCACTTGGAGATCATGCGTATAAACAGAATGCTACTTTACCACCTCAGGAACAGATGATTTCAGCCCTCCCAGATATCAGGCATACTACTATCGATCCAAAGAGCGACGAGTTCTTTATACTTGCCTGCGATGGAATCTGGAACTTCATGTCCAGTCAAGACGTCGTTCAGTTCATTCGAACACGTCTCAAACAAGGTGGTCAAAGTATCTCGAAAATCTGTGAAGAGGTTCGTAGTTTTTTATGGTTTATGATTTCTTAATTATTCTTATAATAAATGTGGTACGTCTTAATTTTTAAAAACTTTCAAATTTTAACACACAGGAGATTCTATTATAATTTTTTTTATGTGGATATGGAATTTATGGTTTCAGCTCTTCGATCATTGCCTTGCGCCAAACACTTTGGGAGATGGAACAGGTTGCGACAACATGACGGCAGTGATCGTCCAGTTCAAATCATTGTTATCGAATGATGTGAGCAATTCAGCAACAGAACAGCCAGTGACGAAGAAAAGGCCTATATCCCCGAGTAATGTAGAAACCAGCGAATGTGTGACGCATGAAAATGTGATAGAAGAATGCAAGCGTCAAAAAACTGAAGCTGTCTGAAAAGTGCTTTCATCCCAAATTGACCTACAGAAACAAATTCTGTTCAAGTGGATATGAATTTTTGTAAAATTATGCAATTCCTTAAACCTACTCTGACTCCATACCAGAGTCCCTCTACCATCTTGCAGTTACATTAAAACAATACAGAAAAGCACGACCATTACAAGTGCTCAATAGACTGAATGATTCGAACGTACGCGGGTGATGTTTTTTTTTATTAACTTGGAAAAAGTAAATGAATGGAGTACGGTATTGTTGAATTACTCCTTATACAGGATCCTACGAATTAGTTCGTTTTTACATTTTTAACTGAGGAAAAATCTCTGTGGGTTTTCCACAGTTTTCAAAATTGTGGTGGAAATTAGAAAGATATTGAAAAACTGTACTTCAATTACTAGAACGAGGAATAGTTGTTTAAGCCATAGAATATAATTTTAACACTTTCTTTTCAGTGGAGAACACCTTTATATATTGTAGTTGATAAGTAAATATAAGCATACATTTAAATACGGCAAAGTTAAGGTAAAAAATTAGCGGCAACCTATCAACTGTATAATTTATTGTTTTATTCACATCGACGTCATAACACTCTAGCCTTTAATAATAATTTTAACATATTTATCACTCCCGTGGACACTAAATTTTCATTGGTTATGGTGTATACTTCCAAGAGAATTTACGGCGCGGAGAAACAAAAACAAACTTTTTTTTATAACATGCCATTCACTCCATTTGCATTCGCATCGTTCAACAATTCACGGTGTCGTAAATGTCCAGGTTTCATCACCTATTGTGTATTTTCTTAACTCACTTTTTATTTCACTATCATTCCTAAGCGTGGATCGGTCGTTTATTTAAATTTCAAAATCATGCACAGTTGAGAGAAAAAATGTAAAAAACTATTCGGAACAGAGTGGCATCTGCGATGTCCTATTAGAACAGACTTTGTTTTTCTTTAATGTACTATTGAGTTTGTAAGGTACATTAAAGGTGCGATTGTACATATTTCTAAACATAAGCTATAAGATTTATATTTGTATTCCAATTACCAATACAAACGAATCATTTATTATTTTCTTTTTGAATAAAGTTTATTTTTTAATTCCTAGTTACTGTGTTATACAAAAGTATCAAAATTTCAACTATTCTTCTTACTTCTTAAGCCTGTCAAATCGTTTTCCGACCCTTCTTGAAAGACAGGTAGTGATGGTTGTAAAAGTGATGCTAACTTTTTTTTTATTGCTTTCAAGATTATTCAAAATTGCATTCTCTCTTTTTTTTTTTTTTGCTTTATCGTTGAGAGTATCCATCTTGTATAAATCACCGAATCTGTTAACATTACAAACTTCGAGTAGCTGTACTGAACATGCAATACCAAAGTAACGCATTCATTAGGAAGATTCTATGCATAGAAAAAAGAAAATTTGATCTTCTGAGATGCAGAATTGCCCGATCTGACGAGTTCTAATGATGTTAGAATTTACTCGAGATTATTGTACACAGTTGAACTTTTGTTGAATACTATATTATTCAAAGATCGAAACTTCTTGATTGCTTCTGATTTGTATAGCTGTCAGTATAAATATAATTATGCTGGGTGTAACGATTTTCCAGAAAAACAATGTCGAATCGTTCAAATTCGTTAACATTTGTAAATAAAATTTAAGCAGTCTGGAAAGTTTAACTCGAACAGGACATTTTACAATGTATACTTAGTATCAGCCAGAATTAACTGATGTGCCTTTCATGTTCAGGGGTCGACCGTCTCCACTCTTTGTATATTAGACGTTGTCTCATTTGCGGAGAGTCTTCACCCAACACTTCGATTCTTAGATGCAAAATTCTTGATCAACCTATGTACAATATGCATATATCCGTTTCGTAATACATGTACCATGAAGACAAATTCTGAGCCCATTTTCATTCACTCCTTTTCTTAACTAAATATCTATCATTCGCTCTTCTAAGACTTTTTTCTCATTTTGCGAATTATTATTTCATACTTTACAAATTTTACTCTCATTGTCGAGATAAGATAATTAATTTGATATTTGCGGACTTAATTATGGTTTTTTAAAAATTAATTTCATTATTTTTTCATTAGGTTGAACTTGAATAGTGAAAATCACTGGGCGTGATGTTTTATCACGCCGAGTGATATCACAGTTTTATGAAATATAGAAAAGAATATTTTTAATTTACTGTTAAGTGTTCAATCGTTTCCAACTGTTCCATTTCAATTTTTTTGAGAGAGTCGTATTGAACTCGAAGTCGTTCCAACTCCATGGATTTTTCCATTATTAAGGCCTAGAATTACAAGAAGTTTATGGATGTGATTTGAAGTGTGATATATTTTAGGGAAAGAATGACAATAATTTTTTTATGTATACCTGCATTTGTTGCTTTTGTGCTTCTCGTTCTTTAGAAACTGAACGTAATAAGTTTCGAGCACCGATCACTTTCATCTTTTCTTTTTCAACTTGTTGGCCCACATTGTCCAAAATTTGGATAAATTCATCGGTGCTCTTTTTGAATTCGTTAATTTCTAAAAAAAAAATATATATTTCTATGTTACATATTTGTTAATTTTGCGTCCACCGGTGTTTCTAATTCAAGAATCTGCCTGCAGATGGCGAAATGAATTATCGGGTACATACATACGACAGCATACGATACATACATACATACTTGTATCTGCTGCCTTGTATCAATTGTGTGCAATGTTATAAGTGCTCGTGATTTCCAAAAATTACAGTGCAGTGTGAGATAAATAAGTGATAAGTTGTCATAAATTCATTTTCGAAGGAGAAAAAGGTGAGCGATTTTGATTTCCTGACTATAAATTTTTAGAAAGTCTACTTTTATTCATAATCTATAGAAAACAGAAAAGTGCTCCACAAAAAGCAACGATTTTTCTGTCTCGTCGTGGTGCATAAAAGCCCAGAGTACCTTACTTACTACTGACAAAAGTTTGACACTCTTCTTTTAATTTGCTAGCTTGACTGACCACCTCGGGATCTAAAATGCGTATTTTACTCAAATCGTCAATATAAAGTCCGTACTTTGCCAGTGAGTCTGCCATTTTCTTAAACAAAGACGCCGATGCTTACCAGTGCTGACAACATGTCAAAACTAAATCTAACTTCAAATTCGATAAAATCAATAATTTAATTGTCATGTGCATATACCTTTCTGTGTGTTCGTATTTTGAACAATTAGCACAATTTATTCGAGCAAAATGGTACTCGTATATTCCTATACCGTAATACAGTTTACCTGTATCCTTTTATATCGAATTATGACATTTGTTTGGCGGGAATTTTCAAACCGTTATATTATGTCACTTTTAATTCACAATGCTGTCTGCTATTTTTTCTGTACCTATTCTATAACTTTTAATTCGTAAATTTGATCAAGTTTAATTTTTTTTAAAGTTCTTTTTCGTCTTTAAAGGGTTTTTCTTAATTTTAAGCATTTAAAATTACATTGACACATGACACCATATGATCATAATCATTTTTATACAGTTGGTACGTCTGTTACGGATGCGCGAGTTGCTAAAAGTGCTAGTCGTCAGGTCGTTCATTAAATAAGTCGTGCAATAAAATATAGAAAAATGTGGAAAAAGCTATACAAATTTGTGTAGATTTTGCCTGAAAAGGAGGAATAATAGTTTAGTGTAATCGAAAATATAGTAAATAGATTGATTTGAGAGTTGACTTTAATAAATTCGCGAAAAAATGAGGTTAGTCGAGACAACTTAGAACTTTGTGATTCCAACTCAAGTTCTTTTCGTGATCAATCAGTGTTGAGAAACAAGTCGCAACATTTTGTTGCTCATGTGTTAAATAAATGACTCAGTTGACTTTGGCACTCGAGAAAATTCGTATCTCAACACCGTCATCCACATCCGCACCATCGTCACCGACTTTATCTTATTCGCCCCTTTCTCCGCTTCTCCTAAAAGTTTACGTTATGGGAGATCACCAAACTGGCAATAAATATCCCTCCGAATATGTCAAACTTAACATTGGTGGATCATTGCATTATACCACCATCACCACTCTCAGAAAACATGACACTATGTTACGTGCAATGTTCAGTGGTCGGATGGAAGTCCTTACCGACTCCGAAGGTAAGACGAATTCTCCTGAGGTTCCTGAACTTATTATTTTGTTTTCTCGATTTTTTTCAAGCATATTTTAAATTCAGCGTGTTAGATTCTAGGGAGATACTTTCGTCTATCGTGAAGATATATACAATGTGAACTCTTTTTAATTTGAGTAATAGCTGGTAATAGCAATATATGAATTTCTTTCTGTTTCAGGTTGGATATTAATTGACCGCTGTGGAAAACACTTCGGCACAATTCTGAACTTCCTAAGGGATGGTTCAGTGCCTCTACCAGAGAGTACAAAAGAAATGGCTGAGCTCCTTTCTGAAGCAAAGTATTACTGCGTCAGCGAGTTGGCGGAATCGTGTGAACAGGCGCTCCAAAAAAAAGAGCGAGAAACTGAGCCCATATGTAGAGTCCCTCTAATTACCTCTCAGCGAGAGGAGCAGTTACTAATAAGTAACACCACAAAACCTGTGGTGAAATTGCTTGTAAATAGACACAATAACAAATATTCTTACACAAGGTAACTTCAGAAAACAAACCAACATTCAAAATGTAATTGTAACCCTTGTAAAATCTGTTTTCATGCTAAAAAATTCCTATATTTTCTTTCTTACAGTACGTCAGATGACAATTTATTAAAAAATATAGAGCTGTTTGACAAGATGTCTCTTCGATTTAGTGGTAGAGTTCTCTTCATCAAGGACGTGATCGGTTCCAGTGAAATTTGCTGTTGGACGTTTTACGGTCACGGTCGCAAAGTAGCTGAAGTCTGTTGTCACTCCATTGTCTACGCGACTGATAAAAAACACACAAAGGTATAAAATACCATCTGTACTTAGATCTAAAGGTCTTAAATATTTTTACAAAATTGTGTGTATCTTGAAGTCAAACGTTCTTTGTATTTAACTACAAAAGCCGATTTCAAGAAAAGGAATTTACTCACATACAACAATTGTGCATAGGTCGAGTTTCCAGAAGCGCGAATATACGAGGAAACTCTGAACATTTTGCTCTACGAGCACCGGAATGGTCCGGATCAAGAATTGATGCAAGCGACGTCGTCGAGAGGTGCAGTTCAAGGTGGAGCACCACCCTGCACATCCGACGAAGAGGAAGGCGAGCGCTCAGGCCTTGCTCGCCTTCGCTCCAATAAACAAAACACCAACTGACCCATCCGCGCTTTCCTTCCCCCATCCCATCCAGCAATTCGTAGTGTCGTCCGCACCCTCAAAACACGAGCCAACCGCAAGTAGTTAAATCTAATTAAAATCACTTAGTCCGATACTCACGTGGAATCATAATCACGACTCCAAAAAAGCAATAGGAACAATGAGAGTACAGAGCACCAAAGAAAATTGGATTTGCTCTAAAGAGTCAGAATTACAAATTTGTAGGTTTACACGTACATACAAAAAGCGTAGTTACCTCACACAAAATTCAATTATCAATGAGAGTACAGAGCACCAAAGAAAATTGGATTTGCTCTAAAGAGTCAGAATTACAAATTTGCAGGTTTACACGTGCAAACAAAAAGCGTAGTTTGAAGAGGCATAGAATTTAACTCTATCGAGGGAATTTCAGAGTTTTCAAACCTCGAAAGGAAGCCTGACCTGATTTTTGAACTTTATTCACGTTCTTGTTTCGGATGAATGATCAATTCGCGTCCCAAATACGCGAAATTCTCGTGCCAACATCCTTGAACATAAACCAGTGATAAGTCGGAGCCATCAGCCCAAATTTGTAGATTTCTCCTCTCTGGCAATTTTTATATGACACGTTTCAATAGTTTTTAAAAAATGCCATAGAGGAAACACTGCCAGGTAGTAAATAATAAATTCAGATTCATACAATTCATAATATACAAATAAAAGTTTGGACATTATCTTTTATAAGTTTCTTATATGTATATATATATATATATATATATATATATATAACAATTTCTTTTATTTATTACAAGGGACTGTGGAAAAAAGCTCGCAAAAATATAAGGAATTTTTTAATAAGTTTTCTAGTCTAATTTACGGAGCTCATATTGTGGCTGTCGACAGAGAGGGACCATCTTTTTCTCAATATTGCTATTGGCGAATTTGAGAATATCTATGTTTATATTTTAACAAAATTTCTTATTGATTAGAATTACAGTAAGCAGACGTAATGTGGAAATTATGTTCTCTTACGTTCTTATGTGCGTGAAAATCGTCTTTTGTGTTGCAAACTATTTATATTTTTTTCATATTTCTATAAATAAAACTACTACTCATATGATCTCATATTGGAGATTGATTTTAGGTTCTAATAATTTCGTGAAATTGCTTGAGTTGTTCGCGATTTGTTATTTTTATAATTAATAGTGTAATTGTATAATTAAATGTGACTGATCGAACAACGCACACTAAAAATAATGACAGCTAGTGCTCAATTCCAAAATTTTGAGAATAATAAAATACACTTTTGATTCTATGTAATTAAACTAGTTTTTTTTTTTTTTTAATTTGATTAGCCTATCGCGGATCAAATAAAACGAGTTCTTGTACTACACATTTATTGCATTAGAATACAAGAATTGATACTTACAGGGTTTTGTAAAAAAAAACCTAACGTTTCACTAATTCAGTCATGATTAGGAGAAACAATATGCACAGGGTGACTATTAAAAAAAAAATAAATGTAAAACTGAAACATGTTTCTCTATTATTTATATAACTGTCCAATTATGTACAGAAAAATTTAATGTTTATATCACAAAGCGAGCAACTGAAAAAAAAAACATAAAATTGTTTTTTTTTCTCTGGAAAATAATTTTGAATTATTATAAATTCAATAATATAGCCTTATACTTAATCTGTTACCAGACTGTTACTATTAAAATAAACGCATTTTTCTATCTTGCATTAAAACTTATACATTTTGATTTTATCGTTAATCACTTAATATTAAATAAGAAAATTAGTATTTGCTGGTATTTGTAATATTTTGAATGTTAATCTAAAGAGGATTCCGCTGTCTCGAATTATTGTTGATAATATTCTATAATTAAATAGTCAAAACACCAAAAATATACGAATAGAATTTTGCAACAAGAGCAAAATTCAATTTCTTGAAAAAAAATTTAATTATAGATGTACGAACGATATGTGTGCCAAAATTTAAAAATGTGGTAAATAGAATTCTGTATTAATTACAGAGAAAAACATCCCGAGTTCTGATAAAAATAGTCATTCATTATCAGTCGTTGCATTTATTATCCCGAAAATCCGCGAAAAATATATTTAATAAAATTAAGTGTAAATTCGTAAATGAAGACTATTTTTTTTAATGTACACATTTCCTCCAACGTGTGTAATGTTAATAAAATCTATTTGTATATCCAAAATATGTCTAAATTATGTCCAGTTATTTCAAGTGGATCTTTTGAATTTCTCGAAACTAAAAAAAATTTAGATCTTCAGACATTATTTTGTGGACGCCACAATACAGAATGAAAATATGAAAATGAAACATAAAAATAGAGAGCCTTGCAAAAAAATTTCGTAATGAACTATAACACGCTATAACCAGACTATAACTATGTATATTTTTGGTGACAGCGCAAACGATATTATTTTGAGCATTGCCCTCAAGAGCAGACTTATTTCAGATTTCATTGAATGATGACTCGAACATCGTGCGTGGTTGAAATCCGTTTTCGTTCATGACGTCAATCTTGATTTAAGAGATCCCTTGATAGGAGAAAACATATAATACGCCTTTTTGATTGCGACTCCCTCAACGACCTCGTCACGTGGCCCTGACAGGCGTATCGAAATTTCAGCCAACTTACTAACCAGCTTACCAATCTATTTACATATACATAAAACATAAACTAAATTACAAGATAATAACTGCACCTTTAACTTTTAAGTCTCGTTTCTTATTGGCTCTTAACCATTTTACTGACTGTCACTCTTTCTCAGTCTTTAAAAATCTTTTTTACTTCTTCGGTCGTTATGTAGTTTTTTCCATTTTTATTCTTTTCTTTGACTTGGCCATTGAGGGAACTGGAATCAAAATGGCTTCCAAGTCGTCACAATTCGCTTCTCCCTCCAGCAAAATATCGTGCCTTCACGCAAGAATCAGAATGTAGTGTAGTCGTGAGACTGGTGCGGATAGAATGAATAATTTGCACCAATTATCATAAAAAAAGGGATGCGTGATGTCTGTTAAGTAGCTTGGAACGGGATTGAAAGTCGTAATGGTTCGATTTGAATTCGCCCTCAAAAAAACTGGATAGTATTTTTACATATTTACCAAGAAAACGAAATCTCGCGACGTCTGTGCCTTCTTTCAATGCTTTCGGAGTCATTCAAAACTTCGACATTCTTCTGTAAACAATCTACGCTAATAAGCGACAAACAGTGCCTTGATTTTTTTGGTTAAGAATGAAAGAAATGGAACACTAAACGAATTGAAAAAAAAAATACATATGTACAGCTATTTAAAAGTACAGAGGTGAGTTACTCCAGAGTTACTCTTTTGTTTTCCTTTGTTTTCGATATAAATTCCTAGTTTGAATTCTACATGGATGCATTTAAATGCTTCAGAAGTGCTTTTTGTTGATCATGTATGTAAGCATACTTTTAACAAAACTTAAAAGTAAATTTTTTTATATAACTTCTTTCATATTCTGTGAAATGTATTTTGGAACTTTTGAATTCTAAACATTCCTTTCAATTTTGTAAGCTCTAAATTTGAACGAATCTTTAGCAGATGGCTTAAGTTGATTTTTTTCGAAGATAAAATGCTATTCTAGAAAACTATCAAGATTATTTTACTACATATAAATATGATTGTTTTTATTAACATTTAGAATTGTTTATTAAGAAGCAAAATAAAAAATTTAATTTTTAAACCTATTTCTTGAACTTTGAATTCTTATCAATAACTCTATTCAAGAGTCATCTTACAGTATTTAAGAAATGTCCACAACTCTGCTTTATTATACTCCGGCCTTGAATTAAAGCTAACAGAGGATCAAGTGTCTCAGGAAACAATAACTTGTTAATTAAAGAACAGTTGAGGAAAAAATAAGTTCATTGTCAGGAAGAATTTTATACTTTGGATTCAATTGAAAACATTTTTTAAATTTAGTATTTAGTAAGCAAATCTGTTTTCAAATTTTTAAATTTATAAAGTTCATAAGAATTTGTATTTGTTATTTCAAATTAAAGGTTGTTCCAAAAGGTTCATGAACCTTTCTCTCTATTTTAATATAACATTGTGTTATAAAATTTCTTTTTTTTTTTATTAGAAATGTTTGTAAAAAATTAAAAAAGCACATTAAAGCATTCTTAGTTTGCAGAACAACATGTCAATAATTCTGGAAAAAGTTACGTAACATAAAGCTATAAAAACCAACTTTAAAATAGAACATTGAAAGCATTGATTATTTCTCGAGTAATTAACACTATTGTAAAAGTTAATAATAATACTTTTATCTATAATTTAGCTACAATCCTAATTTTTCAATCAGTAATTGTAAATAGCGTTATCGCGTGTATCTAATAATCTCCATTAAGCACGCATTGTTAATAATTACACATTCCTCTGTTAAACCTTGGCTTTCCTCTTGAATACAACACTTAACCCCTTCATTAATCCTGTAATTTATCGTGCACTGAATAAACCAAACCACTTATAAATCTACCACACAGTTCTCGATAAATGTACTGAAATACACCCGAAAACTAATAACCCAAAACTGTTACAGGCTCCAAACCACATACAAATGAAGCAGATCAAGTAGAGAAACCGCAAATTCGCTTCGATGGAAAAGTGGAGAAGTAAAGGCAAAACGGCTCCAAAAACGGACAGTCTTCTGCCTCCCACTCGACGACAGCCCGTCGTGGAATCTTCTTCAGTCGACAAGAGGAAAGGAAAAAGATGGACAATCGGTGGATTTTTCAAAAAAATCTCCAATCGTGAAAGCGATCTCTCCTCTAGTGAAGAAGCTTCCAGCATTCACACGCCCGTTTTAAGGCGGAAGAAAACGAAGAATATTCTCAAAAGCAAACCTGCACGTCGTACCATACGATCCTCTCTACAAACAGAAAAAGATCTCGATTTTGAATATACAAGAGGGAAGTCGCCCGAACCGAATCCCTTTATTTTTCCGACACGAAATTCGCCTCTTCAGCATGAATCCGTATATTCTCG
This sequence comes from Synergus coniferae, assembly GCA_032164275.1. Taxonomy (NCBI): domain Eukaryota; kingdom Metazoa; phylum Arthropoda; class Insecta; order Hymenoptera; family Cynipidae; genus Synergus; species Synergus coniferae. Next base: position 8,645,699 of record JAUEJJ010000046.1, read on the forward strand.
TAGCAGCGAAGGTTCGCTCGATGGATCTAACAAAAAAGTTCGAAAGGACAAGATAAAAGCCCGAGTCGAAGCAAAAAGAGATAAACTTTGTATAAACAGCAGCACCGACGAAAGTTCCAATGAAGGTAGGCCACAAAATGGGTTGAAAAATGACGCTTGCCTCAGAAGGAGGCGAACTGCAAGAACAGAGCGATTTATAAAACGATTGTGCAAAGACGAAAACGGTGCTCTAAAACCAATAACGTCCTCGCAAGATTTCGATCAGATAAGCGACGCGAACAGTCGTTTCTCGCAAGATAAATGGTCCGATAAGAATTCGCAGTTATTTCCGACACCAAATACTCTCCCCAAGTATCATTGTCGATCACCTCCCGCCATAGATTATCAACTCGAAATCCAAGGAGCGAATAATCCCCTCGTGAGACAAACGCTTCAATATTTCTCCGACTTCGATAAGAGTATAAACTTCAAAGAAGACAAGTATAACAACTTTAAAGAGAAAAAGAAACTCGACTCTCGTCGCAGACAAACCCAGCAAATATTCCCAGTGACAACCAATATTGACAACCTTCCGAACAAAAAGTCAAGATCACAGGAGGACATTTATCTAGACCATCTTCCTTTCCAGGCGAAAGTCTCGCCGCAAGTTCGCCAATCTTACGCCTCTCCTTACGAATATTCGAAAGTAGATCATAAAGAAAATACTAGGTTTAGTAATTGGAGACCAGATAATCAGTTTTATCTTCCAAAGGAAAATGAGGGGATCTATTCTCGGATTCTCTCTCCTTCCCAAAGGTCAGAAATCGTCTTCAAATCTGAATTGAAAACTCCCTCCCTCCCTTCCGAACATCTTCGAAAACAAACTCGCCAGCCAGAAAAATATTTAGAAGAAAGGGGTCTAAGAGAAAAGGATTCGGAAAAGAGGAGTTCGAAGAATTTGGAAGAAGCTCTCTGCGAGCTGGAAGAAATCTACAACAGTCTTCAACTAGGAGATGAAGATCTTTTGGAAAGAGCAGAGAAGAGAAGCATGGAGGAGTATAGTAACAAAAAGATCGAGCATATTCTGAGTGATTTAGAAAGGAGTATGAACTCTGAAAATACAAAGGTAAATAAATCAGAAGTTGAACCCAATATTATTAAAGATGACATGGCCTACAGAAGACTTAAATCTTCCGATCGACCCACTTCAGATGGACATGCGATCTTATCAAATATTAGCTATCTCATCACTTCCCCAATTACCTCCCGAAGGGATTTGTACATGGATCCAAAGCAAAAGGTCAGAGGAAAGGAACCAGATGTCACTCTGGATGATGTTGTCTTCCGGAATTTGCACCATGCAAACAATACTTTGAAGGTCCTCGAACCTCAGCCGCCTTTTGGTATTCCATTAGGACCAATCACAAGCGCCACTGAAAGTAACTATCTACACACAAAACCTCCCAAATCCGAACCCAGGTCAATTTATCTTCCCCGATGTGAGCCCGATATCGTCACAGATGATCTCGCTTTTAGAAATCTGCGGAAAGATGCCCTGGATAAAAATATCAATGATGAAAAGCATAGTTGGGAGAGACCTTCAACCTTTGTCGCGAAGAAGAAACGCGCTGTGCGGTCACTATCAGCAAATCTTTATAGCCTGATTAACAAAAAAGCAAGTCAAGAAGAATCTGAATTGGATTCTGAAAGCACAAATGAAATTGCAAATGGAATGTCAAATAATAGTTCGAGATTTGAACGTGAGTTTGATCTGGAATTGAATAAATCGAGTAGTCTCGACATCAACGGGAATCAGTCTGAGCTCGAGTTGAAAATCTCGAAGGAGGATTTAAAAATTGAGGATGATCAAAAACCTCCCAAGGATGTCGGACCTTTTACAGAACAAGAGATTTCAGTTTATAGGCAACTTTGTCAGGAATTGGAGAATTTGGTCGAATCGACTAAATGTTTTGAACCTGAATCAAAGAAAAAATCTGAGTCGCTTCTTCTAACAAATCCTTTGGAGAAGAGACTTTGTGAGGAAAAACCAGAGAAATCAGAGACTAGAGATGAAAATTCTTGCAAAAAAGGGAAAACTGGGTCGAGCTTCGGAAAGGAGAATGCAAATGAAAATGATATTGACGAAATTGGAAATGAAATAACGAGCTTGAGAGAGAAATTGACTCATTTTGTCGCCTCAAACGAGGATCGTACTGTATGTACCAAAGAAGTTGAAAATAAGTTAATTAATAAGAATCTAGAGGTCAGGGAGGAATTAAAAGATGAATCTTCTCAGGTTCCTGTAATTAGTAAAGCTGACGTGTCTAATCTTGTAAATTCTGTGAACGAAAAGGCAGTTTGTTCGAAAATGGGTTGTGATTCGCAGGACGCATCGCTGAGCGAAGGTGAGAATCTGAGTTGTAAAGAAGCTACTAATGTGTGTAACGCTGACTTATTCTTACTAACTATAAAGTACAGTTGTTATGTTACTAATCAAATAAAAACTCATTTCTTTTTATTGCTCGCCTTTTTCTATGTGCTATTACTAGCGATTACTACGATGCCATGAAAAAGATTGTGTGATGTATGTTATTTGACTGAGAATTTTGTTGGCTTGCTACGAAAATATAGTAACGATAATGACAGTATTTTTTATAAAAAAATCATTCCAAATTGATTAAATGTTACTAATGTCGTAGGTGCGGACACTCTTAAATGACGAGAAGCGTTCTGAACGAGTATATTGTAAAACACTATACACCGTCGAGTGATGAGTGACGTCAGGTTGATTTTGTAAAACTAGAATTTACAATGGACTGTTGAAACACTGACTTGTTGTTAATTTTAATAAAGTTTACTGGTTATAATTCTTGTGTCCAAAGTGCTATATTATTTTTATTTAATTTTGACTCCCAATCGTTTTGCTTGAATTTTGTCAATTTATTTTATAATTAAGAAATTATTAATTAAATTCTTCCTAAAGGTATATTTTTTTATTTATTTATTGGCTCAATTTAAAAGGCAATGTTGACATTTCTCTACGTCCTACGCTTTAGTGATTCATTTTTCAGAGATCGATGATGAGAGCATACGTGTAAAATCTTTATATTAGTGGATTTAAATTCGGTTACAAGAAACTCTGAATCTGATCAAGGTTGTAATTTATTGCTTATTTAACAATCAAAATATTACCCACGACATTACCATATTTAAGTTTTTAAAAAGTAAATTAATTATCAAATATAGATATTTTTTTATGAAAATTGTTTAATGATTAATTATTTTTTTAAGGCATACTAACAATAAGAGTAAATTTAATTTCGCCAACTTTAGATTTGCGGCAATAAATATGTTTCACTAAAACTAGGCCAATTACCTCCGTCTGCACGAAACTAAATGGTCCAGTTTTAGCAAAAAATAATTATTAATGCGGATATAAAGTTGGCGAAACTAGATTTGCTCATATGGAAAATATCACATGCCCTCTCATTGGCGCACGTCTAGGATAAGAATCACAGATGGTTTCTTTCATTTAATTTTCTAAAATATATAAAAAAAATATTTAAAAATATACAAATTTTCTTTAAGTTTAAAGAATGACAATGAAACAGTGTGTAAAAATACTTAAAAAATTATCTGAAATAATGAACTTCTAAAATTGGATTTTTTTCAAGCAACAATAAAAAAAATCCTTAAATATAAATAAAGTAAGCTTGGAGGTGCGTTTTCATTAAATCTGTGAATATGTATGCCTATAGAATGCTTGTGGCGTGGCTTTTTCTATTAGATTAGTGTAAGCCAGTTTGTAGTGACGTATGAAAAAATAGTCGGAAGACAGTAGTGAATTTCTCGACTTCGCGATATAATTGTGTGTTTACGCGAACTAGTCCAAGATATTAGAATTAGATTAACACTGAAGTTTCAACCAAAAAAAAGTGAGTTATCCAACAAGAAACATCCCGTCTGCAAATTAATTTCGAATATAGATGAGTAAGTGCATCCCTCGAGAATGCGCAGTGCAATTTCTAACAATTCAAGTTATTACAGGTCACGTATAGAAACTTTTGTTCCAGAATATCGTGCGGAATTCCACAATAAATAATAAAAAGTTATAAAACCGAAGTTCATAATTCTCTTCAAAAAATGATTTTTAAAAATACTACTTTCAGTAATTTTATTACTGTTAATTCTTTAAAAAAAAATGTGTGTTTTTGCGTGAAGTATAATGCAATACTTGTTATATAGTGGTATTCTTATTTAAAAATATTTTTTACATACATTTATTTTCACATAATAATAGCATTTATTCAAAAAACTTGCTAAAATTGATATCTTTAAAAATAGTTTAGAAAAATGTTTTTATCTAAAGAAAATAAGACAGAGCTTTTCTCAAAATCTTAATTTATTAAAAAATTTCATTTTTTCAAATTTTTTCTTTTCATTTTGAGAGTGGCGCAGCAAATATTTTTCCAATAACCGTGTTTACAGGTTCCAATCGTGGTTCCAATCCATTCCTATTCATTCAAGATATATCTGCCGGCAGAATAAGCAGCCTGATCGATACGTTTTATATAATCTAAATCTCAAATATCGAATTTAAAGTTTTAAAATGAATGTACAAGTCCTTTTTTAAAAGTAAAATTATATATATAATATATATGATGTATGAATATATATATATATATTTTTTTTTGTACTTTTTCAAGTATTGAAAAAAAAAAAATAATTTACTGGTTTAATATCAATTTTTTTTTTTAAATTGGTGGTCTTTTCACCTTTTTTCAAATATTTCCTTTGTTATTAGCTTTTCTTTGAAGCGTTGAATAATTTTCTTACTGACCTACAAAATCTTCTTTAGAATTCTCTTTGAGATTCAATTATATAGACCATTTAATGTTCGTTATAATCTCTCCAACGGGGATTAAATACTCCGTTCGAAAAGTAAATTAAATTATATACTAAATTAGCTGAAGAAATCACCGTAGTTTTTAAAAATGATAACCATTTATATATAATCGAGTAACTAGGATTGTATAACGATACAAATTTGGTCCTTTTGATAACTTTAAAACATTGAGTCTTCAGAAGAAACTCTTTCGAAAAATAAAATTTTCAAGTCTCGGAATTAGGGTATTTTTCATAAATTTAAATCTTAGAGGGTTGTAACTTTGTTTTCAATGTTTAATAAGCATCAAATCGAACGATTCGGACGAACAAAATTCAAAGTCTCAAAGTTAGAGAATTTTTCGTGAATTTTTCAAGTGTTAAGGGTGGCATTGGGCTGTGATCCAAATATGTGTTAGAGGATTGTAACTTTTTGACAATATTTTATCATAAATTACTCTCTTATTTCTCTGCATTATATTAAAATAGGTCAGAGAGCAGATGTCTAATTTTACTTTCTATCCTGTATTTTCCAGTGGTCTATCGTCATGTTTGTTTTTTTATTTTACCAAGCGGAGCTTCAATAACCGATTTATATTTCTATTACGCCCACAGTTTACGCAATGAAAGAGTGTTTAAAGTGAAATTTAAATCTGTGTATTTGTATTATGAACCAATAGCCTTTTTCGTTTTACACTTAATATTTGCATTATGTAAAAATTATTTGAAGAGTTCTTAAATAAGCCGAGATATAAATTAAACTCTACATAAAAATGAAAAACGAAAAAATAAAAGTTAGACTTAAAAGGATTAGATTGTTAGACTCATTCAAAAGCTTTAGGAACTTCACGGATCCTGGAAAACGATGATCCGAATTTATGAAACACTTCAGTGCCGACGTTTTACGAATACATACATATAATTTTATCGTGTGTTTGCCCACATTGTCATCATAAAATTATATGTTTGGTTTTAAGTTATGTATTATTCTATTGTTATTTCATATCGTGGTATCAATTCTAATATACATAAATCAGAGACAGTGGGTTGAAGATTTTCAAGATCTTATTCGCACCAACTGTAATTTGAAATATGCTTAATAATCAACCCTCATATGAGATCTCTAATCCCACCCGTTCACCTACTCTCTGTTGCTCTTTATCATTGTCCTTTTCCGCTTAACAAAAAGCATATACTTAATACACAAAGACAAACGAGCATTGGAGTTCAAATAGCGTTGCGCAGATGCAGAGCAGAGAAGGTCCTCCACTTCCGATTTTCCGCGAAGTTGCGCGAACTGTTCTGTGCCGTAGACTCACCACTTCTTCTCCTATCCTATGCCTCCTATGCATACACGATTATAACGTGTTAGTAACAACTAGTGATGGCCTAACCTCACAACCGTTTTCCCGAAAATGTCATCATTTCCGACAGTTGCCTCCCACTCGTTTGAAATACAAGGGCGAAAAAATTGTCATCACTGTAAATCAGTTTTCGAATCAAGTTCAGGTTCGGTATGTCTCGGGACAAACATTTCTGGCTACATTTGTTTCATAATTTTATAAGGACCTTCCTGTCAGGACTACTAAGCAATACGCGAAATATCAGCTAAAGAAATACGCGAAAATAATTGAAAATTGAAACCCTCAGCGAAACAAAGTGCTCAGCTTTAAATCGGTGAGTTTATAATTTCTAATTCAATTATCCCGAATTAACCTCGATTTTCTTTCATTTATACAACTGTTTTATCCTCTTATTATATCGTTTTTTGTGGTTTAAAGAACATACTATGTTTAGAGTATGCATATATACATACTCTAAACACTGTATATATACAGTAATTGCATTTGAGGATTATATCCTTATCGCGTCATAAATGTGAGTTTAAATGTATTCTACATGAATATTTATAATTTATATAACTATCTTCCTTAAAGTTTATTTGTTTATTAGGATGCCCAAAAAAATTAATTTTTGAATTTTGCAAACTTTATCCTGTGAATTTCTTTGGTTTGCTGAAGAACTAAAACTGCCATAAATTTTATTTTATTTTCAAAACATTGTTTAGAGGTTCCGAAAAACCGTCTTAGGTCTGGAGATGAATTTTCCCAGTTTTTCATTTTTTTTAAATAACAATTAAACTCCAAAAAATTCTTTCACCCGTAGAGAATATGGCCCCTAAAAATTTTTGGTGTCTTTCAAAATTCAAGATTTATTTTTTCTATCATCCAGTATAAATATTTTTAATTTACCCATTATGGAGAATATTCTCTTGGTATTGTAGAAGTCCTGTATATATTATTCCAGGCCCATAACAAAAATTTTATGGGCCATTTTAGACCATTAATTGTAACGAAATTACAAATTTTCATATTATAATACCGATAATATCTTTAAAAAAACATTTTTTTGTTTTGTAAATTTTGGGGCTCATCTCTCAATAAATAAGAAATACTTTCTGGGGGTGAAAGAATTTTTTTGCGTTAAATTGGTATTTTTGAAAAAGAGTAGCAGTATTTATTCACCAAACCAAAAAAAATTACAAGGTAGCGTTTGCAAAATTCAAAAACTTACTTTTTTGGGGGCACCCTATTGTTTATTTGTATTTTATACTGTATCTATTAATGTTCCAAGGGATGCAAAACATTCTTAGTTTTTAAGGAATAAAGTATAAGTTTAAAATGACAAAAA
>JAUEJJ010000046.1:8655091-8689926 GCA_032164275.1 Synergus coniferae
TAGATGCCAAATCATAGAAATGTATACATATCTCTAGCGACATCTATGAGTAAAACCGGCAAATTTCAACTAACACCACTGGTACTTTATCACAAATGCATTAGAAGTAATGACTGGTAATGATACTTATTAAAATAATAAAATAGTTAAAAATTCCTACGAGAGATTTGAAATTAAATAAAATTTTAAATTATTATGATCAATACGGTTTTCGTCGTTCAATCGTTTTCATCATTAAATCCTTGATATAATTATGGCATGCTTTTACCTTTAAAAAATGTAATATATTATGCAAAATATCCTGAAAATTCTCTCTCGTTGCTACACAAAAGGTGAAATTTTGTAGATACTAAAGGGTCGGCATGTCCCATTTGCAAGCTCGTTGAACCCCAGGTCATTTTCTATTAAAGAGGCGTATATATACTTTTCTTTCACCACAATGATCATAAGGGTTCTCTTGTTTTGCACTTAGCAAGTATTGATTAATGTAGCTGTTACGTGAGCCATTCCAATAAATGAACTACTCTGTACACCTCAAGATTGTCTTAGACTTTATAACGGTCGATAAGAAATGAATTTCTGTTCTCAGAAAATACTTTTTATTTGAAAGATTTTTTCTTTGATATAAAAAATTTATTATTATTATTATAACAGAAAATAGAGATATTAAAATCTCAGTAAGTAGAACTTTTTCAGTTGAACTAAAGTGAAATATATAGAAAAATACAAGAAATATTTTTCCAAGAATACAAATAAAAGTAGATACTTTAAATCTTGTATTCACGTAAACTGTGAATTGTTTGCTTCAGGTTATTTTTAAAGTATTAAAGCGGATAAATTGTAACATGAAACCGTTAAAATTAAACATAATCATAAACGTAATTACACGTTAATTTAATCGTGAAAACGGGTAAATTTCATCATTATATTTAGCACTAAATTTTGAACATTTAAATTTAATGAAAGTGGCCCATCATTTAAACTTGTTAACGAACGATTTTGACAAATTGTGTTCCTCCCCCGGGCGTGGACGATATTAATTAAGTAATTTTCAGAGTATATCACGACGCATAGATTAGTAATTAGTGTCAACAAAGGTATTAATTAGAACGTCGGTGTTCAATAATTCTCTTATTGTTCGCGCTTCTATGCCTCAACAGTTACTGTTGTATTCAGCAGAAGCTCTGTTTCTATTTATAAGCTTATCTGACCGTTCGAAATACGTGTATAACCCTGCTAATGTTGAGTTTCCTCAACTTAAAATCATCCAAGTATGCTTTACGAATTGATTTGTTATGATTTCTTGAATATCGCTTAGACTGAATCTTATTAGTTAACATTTCCTTAATCTTAATTATGATTTATATTGCTGTTTTTTTCCTTTTTATATACCTTTCTTTTACATATTTATGTCACATCTAAACGTTGTGTATTAGGACTTTGATGTGAAAATTATTCGAACTGTAGTTCTTTTGATTATTTGAACCTTTAATGGAAAGCTTGGATATCGTGTGTACAAAGCTTCAATCCCAAACAGCTTTAACTACTCTTTAAGTGTGGATCAAACCACCAGACCGTTGTCAAACTCTACCAGGAACCTATATGGGTAACTTTATCCCCCGAATTTCTCCCCTTACCCCCCTCTGTACCTATTTCCACCTATTTCACTACCGATAGCGAGCATGGATCTCCAATATCCACTATATTCTCTAGAGATTCTCACTCTGCTGATCTCACTATCGAATATAGAATCTAAAAAAGATATCAACAATTTTACATGAAACATGAAATCAATCACGTATTTTATTTTTATTTCTTGGTTGTTTGACTTTCTACCTTTATGAGAGTTTCGAATTTTATCAGCAGAAATAAATAACAGTTTCAGTAAAGAAATTACGTTCCCTTTTCCAATTGGATAAAGCTTTCTGTGGATTCTTTCTGTTTTTTTTTTTTTTTTTTTTTTTTAGTGTAAATGAATAAAAATTAATTTCTCATTTTTAAGTTGATTTATTTAGAATTGATATTAGTTTGGAAATAAAAAGATGTAATAATTTTGAGTCACTATTACAATTAATAGTACTGAAAGGCTTTAGAGAAAGATGAATGAAAGGCGCTTAATCCCTACTCACTTGAATATTTTAATTTCACAGCAGGACACTACTACTTTACAATTTCATTTTTACGTGTTTCCTGGTCCAATTTATCTTCACTTTTTCTCTGCTAATGGCTTCTAAAGCGATTTTTTACGATATTCAGAAAAAAAAGCACAGAATCGTGCAACTGACCTAAAACCGAAAAGATCGACTATCCATCAAGCTTTCATGAACCTCTTTTTCAGCTATTCTCGTTTTCCTCACGTTAACAATTTATAATCACGGGATTATGCCACTCAGCAGAGAGTGAATGGTAAAGAGAGATACTCCCAACTAATATATTGCAGTTAAAGATCGATATCCCACCCTCAAATCCCTCTCTGCAGTGAGAGAACTTTTCCCACAAGAATTGAGAGCTTAATCTCTGAACTGTAATACAAAATTATTAATTTTCATTTAACTACACTAATGATATCCATTTTTTATTATACAAGATAAGAGAAATCTTTATAATTCTCTTTTGGATCTTGAAATCGATATTTTTTAGAGAACTTGTTATCAAAAACTTTCTTATGTAACAAAATTTCTGAAAAGGAGAAAATACGAGTAAACAAGGCTTAGGCGGTACTTAATGGTCCAAGAATGACAAGACTGTCAATATCTCAAATATGATCTAATTCTTCCTTTTATCCGCGTATAAGCTTTCGCCCATCAAATCTATTGCCTCAAGAAGTTATGAAAGCTCATTTTGTTCTTTTCCAAATTCTAAATGATAAATAAAATTTTCAATTACTTGACTTTCAGTTTATAACTTTTAGAACCTGAATTAGATTTTTGTTTCTTCCACTCTCTGTGCATATATTTAAAACTCTTTTTGTAACAAGCTTAACTCTAGTTTTATAGAATTTTCATTATTTGGTTGCCTGGTTTCATCGAAAAGTGAATTGAGGTCAACTCATTGGCCCGAGAAAAAAGGCGCCATTCTCGTGTGAACTCTAAACCATTACAATAAATTTCGTAGTGTTACCAAACCGAAATAAATTTTCTATTTATTAATACTAATTTTAGTAAGTACTAGTATTATATATTTCTCAGAAATATAAAAACTTTCGGAGATACACTGATTACTTTGATTAAATTAAAGTCTTAGAGCCCTAAGAAATGCGACAAAGTTTCTCAAATCTCTTGAAATCTTGTGGATTCAAACGTGGCTAAACTCGCATAAAATCCTCTTAAATCTTTAGAAATACTAAACCTAGAATCACATAATCTCATGGGATTGAACCTTTCTTTCTCTCTTTCTCTATATCTCTTTAATATACATAAGAAATAAAATCTCTTTAGAATCCAGATAAGTGTCTCTCGTATTATCAATAGCAATGAAAATGAAAACTAGATATTGAAAAATTGGAAACTAAGTCACCTTTCAGATAGAAATTGCTAATTCTCAATTGCCAATGTTTAATTGTCAACCACTGCCACGATTTGAAATTCCTTTTTCTTTTTCAGCACTTAAGCCTCTTTAGATGAAGAACCGTCGGATGCGAGGGAGACACATCGTGTTTGCAAGCGTGATGACGTTACTTTACTCGATAAAAGGCAGCTCGCTTTTTGCTTAAAGAACCTCTTTGCCTCAAAAATACATCAGAGAAAAGAAATTCTCCAACCTGACTATGTAATTTCCTAGAAGTCTTCGCTCCTTCGAACCAAGGCCTGAAACTTTATAAAGTACTTTGAAACTAATCGACCCTGAAATATATTTCTCCTTCGACCCTTTAACAAGTGATGGGCAACGTTGAATTGACGACAAAGGCTAAAAATTAACAAATTTAACTGAAAATCAGAGTTCATCAAGCTTTTCAAAGCTAAAAAACAGCGTAAAGCAAATCGTGCTTTGTGAAACAAGTAGTGTAAACTCAGGCACGAGAGGAAGATAATGAGAATACTTCTGAGAAGATCTTATGCAGAATAGACAAACATCAAAGCTTCTGACTTTAAAGGCGCACTGCATCTATATAATATTTATCTTCAAGAAGTCATGTGATTATCTTTCAACTTGAAAGAAAAGAGGCTGAAATATCTGTCAATCAAAACACAGATGGCAGACAGTCTTCTCCACAACTTCAAAATCGACTTCAAACTTCCAATCTTCAAAAAGAACAACAACAATTAAACTAAACTTAGATATCAAATAGAGGGTGGTTTATTTTTTAATAGTAGCGTGAATTATTCAAGATTCATCGAAAAATGACTGTGACACATAGAGATAAAGATGGAAAGGTGGTGTGGACGAAACATTGGGGCCCAGAGAGACTTGTGGAAATCTACAGAGAACCGGAAACGAGTCTGGGACTTAGTATTGTTGGTGGAAAGGTAATTTCCTTAAATAATGTTTTAATTTTTAAAATCAATTATGTTTATTATAAATATTTAAATATTAAAATACTATATATTATATATTATGATTTCCTTAACGATTAACGTATAAGATAGATTCAAATCAAATTAGGTCATTATAAAACGCGAAAACTTTAATCCGCCTTTGAAAAAATGTGACAACACAAACAATTAATAATGAGTCAGACAGTATCAGATTGTCGTCAATTTAACGAGACCAAAAAAATATCCAGTGAACTTTATCATATATCTGCTAAATCTTTTATAATCTTTAGATGGATTTTTTTTTCTTGACGGGACAAATTCATTTTTATCAAAGATATTGTTATTTGTTTCAAAGAAAAATTCGATAAGAAACATATAAAGGATTTGAAGTTCTCCAATTTTAAATTGTAGAATAATTAACTCGACTGAATAGTGGTTAATAGAAGTAAAGTTTTACCTGCAATGCGAACATTTTCAAAATAACTTTGGCTTTTAACTTACATTACGAGACTAGGGAACAAGGAAAGTTTCAACCTATTTGTTTCTTTCTACAATTTACAGGTAGATCTGGTGAATACAACCAGTTCAAACAATACAAACGTGTCAGGAGTTTTCATAAAAAATGTAACACCCAACAGCCCAGCTGGAAGAACGAGGGAGTTGAAGGTAATCCACTTCAATTATTATTAACTGTTTCCACAATTTATACGCTGAAGCACTACTTGTATGTGAATTATTAATAAATCTACTTTCTATTTATTGTCCTCTAACGAGTTTGTGAGTTTGCCGTCAATAGTAATATTATAATTTTTTTTCTGAACTTTGTGGTTCCAATTAATTTGCAAAACACAAAATTACTTCCAGAAAAGTATATTATAACATAATGTATTTTAATTCTCTGTTTTAATTAAAGTCAAGATGGTGATAATCAATTTCTGTTAAATATCCAAGTCCTCAAAATGTTCTAAATTTTTGATGATAGTGAACAATGAAATTTTAAACCTGTAATATTACAGATGAGAGGAGGTAGTGATTAACAAGAATAATCACTCAATATATGGCCTATAATTTTGTCGCGATTATAGGAAAATAATTATAGGAAAGTCATTTTAGGAAAATAATTGAAGAAATAAAGAATATTAAAATATTGATGTTTTTCGTATAATTGCAAGAAAAGTATATGAATAAAAGCTAGTTTCCTGTAATTTTTTTATATTGATTTTCCTATTGAGGTTTCCTTATGATCCCGAGAAAATTATAGAAAAAAAAAATAATTATAGAAGTAAATAATATTGAAATATTGGTGATTTTCTTATAATTTTTTTCTTTAATCATTTTCCTATAATTGCGAAAAAAGCCCAAAAAAAGATTCAATTTATTGATGTCTCACAGTCCACCCACCCTTCTCGTTATACTTTCTCTATCTATATGTATATCTTTATGGCATTTTTTCATATTAAAAAGTCAGTGAACTGTAATTAAACTGAAACGAATGCAAGTGTCTTCTCTCACTATTTGAGATTGAAGACAAGCGAGGAAGGAGCAGAGGGTGTTGCATTCATTTTGCAAAGTGAACTGGATCTTGATTGTATGCTCCCAACACATACCCGCTGAAATGGTTCTGTGCGCATTTCGGTTTGGTTATAGTTCAGTGAATATGAGAACAGAATAAAATGATGCTTCAGTAGTAACGGCTTGTTCAACTGGTGCGCCATTGGAGGCTTACCTTGCAAGCACGTGTGACACGCTACAAGAGGAAGCTCTACACTCGCGACAAAGCTTTTTAGAGTTTTGTATTCAAAAATTTTCACAAAAGGGGAAAAAACAGTTAATTACGCGAGAATCTACGTTTTTTGTCGACTGAAAGTTACTAAGTTAATTTTAAAGATGAAGTGAATTCAGTTTTGAATAAAGTATTTCATTTTGAATTTGAAGAAGAAGGAAGCGTGATCATATGGATATATCTAGAGCACTTATACCGTGAATATTTCTGTGACATCACTACATATTTGCATAATATTTACACGTCTGAGATTCAATTCAAGTGCTTTTCTGAATGTGGATGAGAAAATGTGGGCCAGGTTTCTTCAAACACGAGAGGATTTCAAGATGTTGACCTAGGAAAAAATATTGGCAGGGTGCTTGAGACTTGTCCTGAATCGGAAGATCCAGATAAATTGTATAATGAGGATAAATATTTTAAGTGTTACGATGTAGAAAAAAATAAGGCAGAATCTAATTCATTCTTATTAAACAATTAGTTTTTAAAGCCTCTTTGTGTTCTGTGCTTTGGACTAAAACTCAGTTCTATGCGTCAATACAATTTTCCACAACTTTTTCTTAAAGCTAATGAAAAAGTGTCCAGAGCTAATGAGACAGGTTGAGGCTAAACAAGAACAAAGAAAAACAAAGAAAAGACAGACAGTGTTGAAAACCTGATTGTCTGAAAGTTTGGATGAAAAATTATTAGATTTACTTCGCAGAAACTCAATAGAATTTAGAAAATTACATATAAAGAATTCTATTAAATTTTAAATTAAAAATTGTTGTAATTTTAAAGGCTTGAGGTACAAACGATAATAACGCCGGTGTACATTAATCAAACGTCCTGGACTTTGATTATTTGAATTAGAGCATATAATGAGACTTTCCTACATTGTGTGAAACACTTGCAGACTGTAATTAACGAATCAAGATTAATGAAAATCTGGGGTATAGGCACACCATTAGGGGCTTTCAAGAATTAGCATTTGCTACAGTATTAAGTACTCCATACAGGCGGTTAAATAGGAATATATTACCCAAGAAAACAGGAAACACGAACAAATCTCGAAAATCAATATTCTCCTTGAAATGTTTTCAAGAAAATTTCAATTTGGGTCGTATATCAGGGCAAGATTTATTGGATAATTGGTATATTTTAGAAGTAGGTCGATTCTATATGGACAGATTGACGAGCATGATGGGTTTGCACTATAATTCTACCTTCTACGCTATCTCGCACGTTCGCATCATATTTTGTGAATCCTTTCAATTTTTCTGTCAATAAGGCAGCATCTCCTCAAATGCATTGAAATTCATGCAACAACCTGGAAAATTTATCGAATAGTTTGCCCATTTTACTATAAAGATCATTTTTATATTTAATCTCATTTGTGCAATATTTCTTCCTTTCAGTGTCCATAAATATTGAATATTTCCTAGAAAATATTGACGTTTTAAGAGAGATGTTGTGTCTATTGGATCTTTCGCATCCTCCTATTGCGAAAATATATTGGATCATTCAAAAAGTTTTTTAAGTTAATCATAATGTAACAATGTTAAAAGGTGGATGGACAATTCTAGAGAAAAGAAAGAAAAAAAAGAACTTTTTTTCTTCTTTTTTATTATTCGATACTAAATCTTGGGAAATTTCTCATTTCTCAGTTGCGTACACCTGAGATCGATTTATGCATATCGTATATCAATCCTATTTTTCAAATATCGTTTATCGCGAATTATTTCGCCCAATTCACGTTGCTGTTTTTGCTCTATTTTTAGACAGGAGACAGAATAATCGAAGTAAACGGAATAGATTTGCGGAATAGTACATATGAAAAAGCTGTTGAGGTGATTCAAACCTCTGGCAATCCAGTATGTCTTCTAGTTCAGTCATTGGTGCATACGGTGAGTTGTTTATTTAAAAAATATGTTTGTACAAAACAAACCCACAAGCACTACCAAAAATCTAAAAAATCTTAAAATAATCACAAATCAGAAAAAACTTTTGATAAACAAATGGAAAAATTTAAATCTAAATGAAAATAGCACCTTTGGTCAAGTTGGTCAATTTTTTAAAAGTAAATATACATAAAATCAACAAGAGATAAAATAAGTATGAGAGGATCAATAAATAAGCCTATCATATGGCATCTGGCCAAAGTAAAATCATTTGTTAAGAAATAAAGAGAAAAACAAAAGATATAATGACAAATATTTCATTAAAATATTTGTAAAAATATTTTAATCAAAATTTTTAAATATTTAAAGCATTTCCAATTTAAGTTTATCGCGCTAAAAACCAGTTGTTTTTTCCAAAGATGGCTTTCAGATCGATTCAAGAGGATCAAAGGTCCAATTTTAAATTCTAACTGAATACCGGAAGTTTGGAGTTTTCAAAAAACCTAGATTTTAAAACTCTCTGCTGAATTGTGAAAAAACAAAGCTCATTTAAAACTGCACTTTCAACTGGGGTCTGCTCCAAAAAGAGTCTGATATATTTTTATATAGGGCGCTTAAAGTGACACATGCCTTAAAGAGAAATAGTTTTCATGCATTTGCCCAAGGAAATGTCAATAAATATTTTTGATAATATAATTTCTTTTTGGAATTATTATCTAAAAAAGAATTTCCGTAAATTAAATAAATTAGTAATTAATAGAATATTCTTATTATAGGAAGATGCGGAAGAACAACCTCATGGGAGGACGGATTTCGTCAAACAAATGTCTGAGAAGAAACCGGAAGTGACTCAACGTAGTTCAATGCGCAGGTAACATTAAGATGATTGCAATTTTATAATGTCTTTTTTTTTTATTTTTAAAAAAATTTTTCGATGCTACAATTTACTGGCTCAGAATAGCTTTTTCCATTGTCGTGATTAGCCGCGATTGAAAACGGAAAAACATATTCTATCCCGGAACTTGAGTATTTTCTCGAGTCGTAAAGTTGAGTAAATTGTGTCACGAATGTTTTTTTTTCAAATCAGATATTACAGCTGGAAGCAGCTATCTTCATACTCAGATGTCATTAAACGAAGATTGCTAATACGAAATTATAAATGATAAATTATAAATAAAGTCATCAATTTTGATGAATGAGATTTGAATTTTTAAAATAAATAAATAATGTTAAATAAAATATTTTCTACTTATTTTAAAAATTTTTTTAAATTTTTAAATCTTCGAATTTGAACAAAAAGAATTTACTTTTTTAATTTACGAATTATTGGATTTTATTTAAATTAACTAATAACTGAAGAAAAAAATGAAGAAAAATTTTGTTTGAGATTATTCAACTGAAATTATTGAACAGAAACTATATACAAAGTATTGATTATGCAGTGACTAGTTTTGCTGCAGGATGGCTCACTCACTGCAGTTTTAATATTTAAGATTTTTAACCCTGGTCTTATCTTTCAAAAGATAATACATTAGCAAATGTTTTAAAAATTTCCAAAAATAGTAGTTAATTTTATTAATAATTAATTATTTCTACAAATTTGATTAAATTTCGTTGAGTTGATCTGAAATACTGTTTTAAAAAGATATTTTTTCTTGTATTCTATGTGAATTTGAACTTGAGTTTTTCTAGAGTGTCCTATAAAATATGGAAGCAATATATAAATTATTAAGTGTCAAATTTTTTTCTGTCTCAGGTCTTCTATGAAGAAGTCAGTACGTAAAAAAGCTCCATCTCCACCGGGGGAATCCCAAGTAATACAAGAAGTTAAAGAAGAAGAACCGAAAGAAATACCTAAACCGAAAGCAGCACCTACGCGAAAATATTCCTCAGATGAAAGTTCAGATGAAGAGGATACTCGCGATTTGGAGGGAAATGTTTACACAAAAGCTGGAGTTGAAGTGAGTTTTTGAAATTTTCGAATCAGAAAACAAATCCAACCCAACAGTTATTTTTCACAAAAAACAAGAATGAGAGCAAACGCAAAGTAAGAAATATCAGGAATAATTAAATATGACACGTTATGAATGTGAAAAAGTAAAAAGTGAGATTCATAACTTTTGCCTCTTGCTTTATGATTAATGGTTACTTTTGTCATTTCATTCAGTTTTTCATAACAGTGAATAATGTGGTGTACACTTTACCAACATTTTGTGTCTCCCCTTTTGTATCTAATGTTGGCATGAGAAAGTCTGACTCGCATTTATTGTCTGCTCTCAAATATTCAAACTTCTAGGCCACCATTTATCAATAATGAACTCGTTGGAATTAATGGGATTTGGATGTATACATATATTTCTGAAGAATTTAATCAATAGCGAACTCTTAATATTTTTCGAAACTTTTCTCTCTTTATTAATCTCTGGAAAAGAATTATTGGTTTAATGAAACTTTTATCACGATATTTTTTTAAATTATTTACAGATTTCGAGAAAAAGTGCGGGAAATGTAAAACGAAGTAAGGCAGAAATCGAGGCTGACCCTGAACAAGAAGATGAATTCGGTTACACAAACTGTAAGAGAATATCTCTTAATATATTAGAAACTTTGATCTTAGAAAGAGATTTGATTAAAAAATACTTTTTTCTTAAAATTTTAGTGAAGGTCCAGAAGAAATATGCAAGTTTTGGTAAAACGGTCTTAATGGTTAAATTGGAAAAGAACAGACGAGGATTAGGTATATCAATAGCTGGACATAAGGACAGGAATAAAATGGCAGTCTTTATCTGTGGCTTAAATCCAAAAGGAGCTGCTTATCAAAAGGGAGAACTTAAAGTTGGTGACGAAATATTAGAGGTATATATTCCAGTTTTATCCTAAATTAATTTTAACATTTCATTTAAAGTTAAATTAAATCAAATTATATTAAAAATTAAATTTAATTACTTATGTATTATTCTACAGGTAAATGGTGTTGTAGTGCATGGAAGATGTCACCTAAACGCCTCAGCCCTCATTAAAGGAATTCCAGGTCCTGTTTTCAACATCATTGTCTTTCGGTAAGTAATTAATAAATTATACTCTATCAATAATAATAAATAAATAGGAGACATTAGATAATAATTACAAGAAAGGTAAACCGATTTAATTCTTAAAGAGGGTGTTAAATAAACTTTCTGTTGATTTATGTACTCCACACATACATATAATATAAATTGCCGCGAGCATCGAGTGTAACGAGTAGAATTGAGTTGAGCCCATATTCAAAGTGAACTGGTGTGTATTACAACCAGTGTTGTTAAATTATGACACTGTATCCACTTCTCATAGTTTCAAACGAGAACTATCTGTCAGAGATTATAATAACTCATAATATGAGATTCAAAGTGAATTAAGAATTAAAAAGAGTATTTTTATTTTAATTTAGGAAAGCTGGTCGTGACGATTTGTCAGTAAAGCCCATCACTCATTTCCCTCCTTCTATAGATGATGAGGTAAGATACGATAACATTGGAGTGGTTATGTTCAATAAATCGTCATTCAATTAAATAGATTATCTCTCATAATCCATCCTCCATTCCAATAGATAATATTATTGTTCACTAAATTTTTACTTCGTATTTATTTATTAGTAATTGAAAACCCTTTAAAATATCGTAAACTTTATTTAAATTAAGTGCAATCCTATCCATTCTAATTTAAAAAATCTTGAAACCCGAACCAATTCAGAATTAAAGGTATTGGAACCAAGATATGATCTCAAAATTCGATTTCCTTATTTAACAGGCAGCCTTCAGCCAATTTAGAGGAGTACACGTTGTATCAATAAAAAAGGCAAGTTCTCTAAATCCATTCCTAGTTTCATAGCCTATGCTGTGGTTTTCGTTATGAGTAAAATTAAAGAATTTTAATAAATTTAATAAATCCTGTTTAGGGCCACTATGGTTTGGGCATCATGATTATTGAAGGAAAACACTCTGAAGTAGGGCAAGGAATTTTCGTCTCAGATATTCAAGAAGGAAGTGCTGCTGAAATAGTAAGGAAAACTGCTTTTTTGTTTTCCCTAATTTTACACATTTAATTCAGTTTTTAATTCTATGAAAAACATCTAAATAATATTTTCTAACTTGATTATTCAGGCTGGATTACAAGTAGGAGATATGATCCTGGCTGTCAATATGGATTGTCTACTTGGATCAACCTACGATGAGGTGAGACAATTTCTTTTATCTAAAACTCTAAAATTGAAAAATTCAACTTTTTTGGATATTCTATTTAAAAATTAATCATTTTATCAGGCAACAGCTCTTCTGAAGAAAACAGAGGGAGTCGTCAATCTCACTGTGTGTAATCCAAACCAAACTAAAGTTGCACAGGAGGAAGAAGAAAGAGAAAAAGCCATCAAAGAGGGCAGGGATCCAACTAAAATTGGTAAATGGAAAATATTCAAAAATCCAATAAGAAAAAAATCAACAAGTAGTATTTTGAAGCTAGAGGAAAAATAATTGTCACTAAATTATAAATATTTATTTGTTTAGAAGCTGCTAAGGAACCAGAAAAGCCGCCGGAACCGGAAGGATCAAAGGATCCTAAAGATTGTAAAATAAATGTTGGGAAGGATACGACAATTGAATTTCCGAAAGAGAAAGATAAGGGAATTGGTTTTATTGTAATAGGAGGAACTGACTCACCGCATGTAAGTGAAATTTTTAGCAAATTGAGAATCCTTGAATTGTAAATCTCTCTTCTCAGTTTTGTATTTTAATCTTTCTTCACTTCTAATTTGAATTTATATTTTTTTTAGAACGCCGCTTTCGTTCTCGACGTGTACCCGGATGGAGCAGCTGGAAAGGATGGCCGTTTACAACCTGGAGATCGTGTAGTAGATATCAACAAAGAAACTTTCAAAGCGATAGAGCAAGAAAAAGCTTATCAAACTGTATTAAAGGTTGTGAATGGACCTGTAAGTGTATAATTATTGCTACTTAAAAAAAGGTGTTACATTTGATTTTGACCTAATTATTGGAACTTTCGTAAAAATATAAAAATTTGGCCATTTTTTACAGGTTATCATGATTGTTCATCGTGATCCAAAAGCTGTGGAGGAATTTGAAGTGGAACTTCAGAAAAAATCCGGCAAAGGATCTGGACTTTGTCTTATAGGCTACAAAAGTGGAAAAGGGGCCTACGTTTCTGAAGTGGTCAGTATTTAAAATTTCTTTCGAGGTGGATGTTTTGCGAATAGTTTAATAATAAAAATGATTTCAATATTTTTCTAAGAATTCCAAATCTAATCTAGGTGTATTAAAAAATGATCAAAACCGACGACTCTAAGCAATTTTTTTTAGGTACCGGGTGGTTGTGCTGCCGAAAGTGGGAAAATTCTAAGAGGCGATCGCATCCTTTCTGTGGGTGGTCAAGACCTTCGTGAAGCTCCAGTCGAGGATATAGCAGTTCACGTCAAAATTTCTAACCCAGTGCAATTGAAATTGGCCAGATACAAACTCAAGTAACAGGCTACAAATTTCTAATTATCATCGCCTATTTTGATACACAAGGGATTTAAAATAAACTGTAAAAAATCTCAATAAATTATTCATCATTGGACTAGGTCGGTATCCGTTTTTCAATGAAAACGTGCCACGCAATGACTGGTGTAAAAAATGTGCGCTAAAATTTGTTATGGGCAGACAAAAATTTTCCACTACAAAGTTTCCCTTAAAAAATTACAAAAAATATAGAGGAAAACTGATATCGATTATAAAGTTCTTAACTCGGTTCTAGCGTATGTGATAATTAAAATAATTGATTCTAGTAAAGAATTAAAAGTTCCAAAAATTATTACGAACTCCATGTTGAGCGCTATATTAATATTATAAAGAATTTACTAATTTATATCTCGATTTTAAGGCATATTTTGCCGCCAGTCGTTGTATTTAGTACTATAGTAGAAGTTCGTAACAGTATATTGAATGAGGAACAGCATTTTTTGTCAAAGTTCCCAACAAACACATAACATTTTATATACTTAACCTGGATATATTGAATGTAGCAAACCCAACTTTAATCCAAGTTCTCTTTCTATCTTTGCGAGGTAAGGAATTGAGAGATTTGCTCGAGTACAAAAAAAAACTACTTCTCTGAGAGTGACAGCCGACTGAAAATTATATCGAACAAAAAAATACGAGAGGGTTCTAAGAGATTTGATTAAAATAATGTTAAATAAAAAGACGAATTGAAAAGTCTATACGTATAACAACTGCCTATTATGCTATTCTGGCTCACAGTTTGAGGTTTTGAAATCTACTTCTCTCAGATACAGTGTCAAAAATTCTAATTTAAAAAAATTATTGCAAAAATATTTAAAAAATAGTAGGCAGACAGAGAGAAAGGCAATAGTGTCCGTCCGACCGTTCAACCAGTTTTTCCACATAAGGAAGACCATTATCGAAACATCCGGGACTGTCCCAAATTTCTAACTTTTATAGAACCTTGCTTTTGTACTATAGAATAAATTTTGTGATAATTGGATGTTTTATAAGACAACGATAACCCGGACTTCAATGATTCCTAACGGTTCTTTTGTGGATCTATCCATAAAGTAAATGTGCCTATCTCTTTGTGTGACCCACCCATAAAAAAAGACCCTCAAAAAATACTCGATGTATTCTTCTATCTGGCAATTTAAAAGGCAACTTTCACACCCTTCAAAGTGTGTATTAGTATTGAATCCTTCAAGATTAAAAATTAAAGTAATTTCAAACTTAAAATTGTAATTTGTAATTGTTTTACTAAAAACGATTCCAGCGAGATATCTTATTTTTTATTTTCAGTAGATAGATACTAATCGTTATAGATTGATTGAAACGTTTTTAGTACAAACGATGGTGTTAGAATGTATGCAACATTCAGAAAGAATCAAAAGCAGAATATTGTAATTCGCTTTAGAGCAAACCTCCTCAATATAAATGGTACAAAAATCGATTTTTCCAAAGTTAAAATAGCTTTGGATTTTGTGAAGCTTTTTGTAAAATCGTCAAAATTAACTGTTGAAAAAATTAGGAGAATAGCCGAATTATTTTTCAAAGAGTTTCAAAAAGTCGAGGAATGTATTGACTGTTTGAAAAATCGCTTTTGGAACCACCATAATAAATAAATGTAATATCATTTCCAGTACGCATACTTTTATCTTAGCACCACAAAATATTTATGAAGAATTGTTAGTTAAGTTTTCAAGAAAAGTACATTTAGCGAAAATTTATGAGCATTGCCTAAGTCCGTCGTACTAGTGATAGCAGAGCTTTAATGGGCAATTTAGCCGTTTTATCAAAAAATCATAAGTTCGTTGGCGGAAGTAAAAAAGAATTTAAAAAAAAAACACGAGTATTATATTTACTTCTGGAAAAAGGGAACACAAGATGATTCCGACGTATAGCGGATTCTCTTATTATAAATGTAGTTTTTGCGTATCCGCGCTAGTAGGAGGAATATACTACAGTGATAAATCTTATATAATATAGTATACTTTACGAGCGTGGATTTGAGAAAAATGTTTAGATAAATTAGAATTGAGAAAACATATTTGTTGATCCAGATTTGTAGATTTACATCTTGGAGTAAATACGATGAGTTACTATTTTAAATTAAATTTTATTCGATAAATTTTAATTTTAGATAGAAGTATGTAATCCACTATTGCGGAGTCAGGAAAAAAGTAATATAAAGATTATTCAAATAACGTAACTCATCTAATTTGCCTTAGTTTTTCGCGAAAGCGAAAAGCCAGCGCTGACCAATCGCTGGATTAATTCTAAGCTATTTTCAATTTACAAAGTGGAATTGGATATTTGAAGAGTCGTTGAAACGTATAATAGTAGTTTCTCTTTACGAAAAGTTTATGGAGTCTAGACCCAGAGAATATCTTTCTTGATTTTACAAAATTTTTTTTTAATACAACCTTATAGTCTTTGGTACAATTGACCAACTAGCTCAAGGAAATTTTGTTAACTCAACAAAAACTGTTTTCTGGATGAGGAGGCCACTTAAATCGAAACTTATAATATCTTATATAGCACCTGTATATTTTTAATGCAAATTGTAAATTATTAATTCGACTGTCACCTTATTTAGAGATATAGTGTAAGAAGGAGAAACTTTTGAGGCACAATAAAACAATTCGCAAAGTATTAAATTAACTCTCTTTTTTACTTCAGTTCATTTTTGTTTATATTATTAATATTATCTGTTCTCGGTAGTCTGCGGAAATATTTATAAAGTAAAGAGAAACAATGTTTATTTTTTATAAATGAATTATTGAATACCGAGTTTATTTTATGTATGGTTTTATGCAATAAATATTGTTGATTCGTAATTAATTTGTTAATGTGAATCAATTAACAGTTAAGAAATTTCATTTTTAAACATTCTGTATTTAAGAAAGGGATTTAAGAATCAATTTTTGTACCATGCACGGATCAAGTTCCATTTTGAGGTTTTGGAAAAGAAATAAAAAATAGTCTTATAATCTTATATTTATGATAAAAATAAGCAATTGAAAAACTTGCTTTGAAAGCTGAAAGTGCAGACGATGGTAAATGTTGTCTTCATTCCCATTTTGGAAGGGTAAATAGTGTTTTCCATGATCTACAAAAGTAATAATAATATTTACGATTAATTTCTTATTTTTTATGTATTATCAAAATACTTCGTCTTTCTGAGATATGTTAAGTTTATTAATTAATCTAACTGGAGATATTACATTACTAGTAATAATAATTATGTTTATTCATAAATTTCGTAAATATTAATAAAATAAAATATTTCTGTTTAACGTTTGAAATAGATAGAAAATATTTCCAAATCAGTTTCTATATTAATTTCTTAATATTATGGCCTGAGCACAATAATTGTAAACTGAACCATAACCTGGACCCGAAGGTGGTACTTTCCTTTTCTATCACATTGCCTCATCTCTCTTCCGGTCATGTGACAAGATTATTAGTAATCACAACAAAAGAGAAAAATTAGGAGTAGAAGAATGTTTAAATCATTTAAATCCAATTCAAACAAGTTTGAACTTCACACCACTAGTAAAAGAAAACGACAACAGACGATCACATGACTTCAGTTCTTTTTAGAGTGAGCAGGGTGAGCAGCCTGCGCGTGCATCGTTTTGGCTTACTACTGGGGAATTATTTTAATTCGATTTTAAATCGCGCGGTAAATTATAGCCCCTTGCACGCGCAGGCTGCAATTTTGTCACTTGCGCATCTTTGACTTGCTCTGCTTTGACCCAGACTCCAGAGGCCAGAGAGCATGTTTCAGTGCAAAGCTGGAAAATATAGCGCAGGCGTGGAAGCACAGTTGTGAGGCTTTAATCTTTATAGGACTCCAACGCACTGGTTTCAGTAATCAATGGCACGTCCAAGGATTGAATTGTACTATTATGATTTATAGAGTCCCCGGGCGGGTAAATTATTCTAAATGTTGTTTCTTTCATTACACTTGAGCAAAATTACTTTAAGCTCTTTTATTTAGATGTTGCTCAATTCATAGACAAAGTTTCTTCATTTATAAAAATAGATAGTTCATTCTCCAAGATATGAAAATATTACAGCATAATCGAACGAGTTTACTGAGTGGTCCAATGGGTCATTAGGGAAGTCATAACAATAACAATTGGTGCACTTTGATATTTAGTTTGGAGAGCAATTATGTCATGAAAATAATTAGTTTCTTTTCTCATCATTTCTTTGTTTCCTATTTATTTATATTTCTAAACTCAGTAGACATAAAAATATAATTTTAAAACTTTTTTTTTATACCTGAGGGTCAAATTTGTAATTAGGGAAATTTAATTATCGTAGGTAACTGGAGCTTGCCTTTGAAAGTTCGCCATTGTTGTAGATTTTTTAATGGTATTTAACGATAATTATACATATTTAAATTTGAAGTGGATAATGCGGATAATGGAAAGACATAATATTGACTCAAATTAAATTAGAAGGGCTGAATATATGTCTAGTAAAATAGGCATTCAAGAGGAACATTTGATAATGAGTACTGTGTGTTGATGCATCAAAATCGAAATTTTTTCCACCATTTCGAAAATGGGGAGTGGAGGTGTTGGCGAAGTTCCAACGATATTTCATCCACGGAGATCTCGAGGACCCAGCATCGTTCTCAGTGAGGACCAACCCAATCATGGTCCTTACGTTAGTCCTGCGCAGATCTTGCTAGATTCTTCAGGTACTAAAATTTGTTATAATTGATAAGTTTAAAAAAGACAAATTCCTGCACATTTTATAAAAAAAAACTGTTGCATCTTCATGCATGTATTCATTTGTCCATTAATATTATTAAAGTGTAGAAGATTTAAAAAAAGAATGTACTTTTGACATTTGTGATGCCCAAAAATGTGGAATTATAGAAAAAAAATAAAAAAACATGAGTATTACAGTGTTTCATTTTAAATCAGTAATTAATTTAACAGTATTGCAATTCTTTATAGAATTTTTTATTGGAATTTTTTAAATAACCACATTTTAATTTAAAATAAATATTATCCTACAAACAAGTACATATTTAAGAAAAATGGAATAGAAAATGCAAAAGATGTGTAAAAACTTATCTTCTTCGTAAAGACACTCGCAAATTTAAATTTTAAACGAAAACTTAATATGTATCTAATTTTTCAGGATGTGAACAGCAAAGTTGTAAATCTGTAGTTGGATGCGGGGATTCTGCAGCAGGATGCAGATCTCACGACTCGGATGGTAATATTTGCAGTGGGGTTGGTGGAGGTGGAGGAGGTCAAGGTCAAGGTCAGGGGCAACCCTGTCCATCGGTCCCCTATCGTCATCGGCATCATCATTCATTAACAAATTGTTACGCATCCTGTTGCGCAGAATCTGCAAAAAAGGTTGAAAAAGAAACATTCTTTTTTATTTTATTTCTTTATATAAGAAATGTAGATTAATTATAGTTAATATTTAATTATGATATATTATTCCGTGACTTGTAGATATATTTTGGCGTTTGCGTTACGATATGCGTCACTGCAAGCTGGGTGGGAGCCACTCATTGCATAAAATACCTCTATTTTCATAAGCCGGAGATCATCAGCCAAACTTCGTCCTCCAACTCTTCCGTGACTGGACTTCATCACGAACACGTAAGTTAAGGTTTCACTTTTTGTCATGTTCCTTATCAAGAAAATATATTCAGCCTTCAAGTGTGTTAAGTAGGGTCAAGAGTATATTAAATGCCATTGAATTATGAGCAGTGTGCTTTTAAAGTCTTTTTTCTTTTATTGATAATTTTGCAGGCGATTTCATAAATTTAGAGTTACTTGCAGAACATAAAAGCAAGGATGCAGAGATTGTAGAGTGAAAAAGAAATTATTTTTTATAGAATTGTAACTTTGATGTATATTAGAAATAGATAGGAGAACGAGTGAAAGACATCTTCCTTTCAATTTTATTTTCCCCAGCACCATCAGCAGTATGCAAATTTTTCAATAATTTATGATAATGATTATTATTTTTTCAGCTTGTGCTCCCATACAATGCTCCTTTCTTCACAACGTGGTTCTGCACCAACTGGGCAGTTCTTTATTTTCCAGTATATCTTCTGTGTCGAACAGCCACGACAAAATGTTCGAATCCTTCAGAAATTATCGCGGAAAGCCTTCGTGGTTTTAGGGACAAGGGATTTACTGGAGGTAGATTTCTAACCAGGTGTAGTCTCTTCTGTGGTCTTTGGGTGGCAACTAATTACATGTATATCCACTCGTTACGTATCCTTTTTGCCACGGATGTTATGGCACTTTTTGCTACGAATGTAGCCTGCGTTTATCTCTTGTCCTGGGTCATACTTCATGAGCAATTTGTTGGTGTGAGGGTGAGTGGTCTTTATGATCATAATTAACTTTTGATCACACATTGAATTTTTTGAGAAATTAATAATGATTTTTGCAGATCGTAGCAGTAATCCTGTGCGATACGGGAATCGCTCTTCTGGCTTACATGGATGGAATAACCGGAAGTCCGACTCTTTCCGGTGTCGTATTAGCCGCTGCTGCTGCTGCAGGCTCAGCCGTGTATAAAGTGCGTCTTATTTTTAATTACTTACATATTATTACATTAACTTCTTATTTAAAATTTGTTTAAAAATAGAAAACAAATTTGATTTTCCGTAGGTATTGTTCAAGAAAGTGATAGGCGAAACCACCTTTGGTCAAGTTTCACTTTTCTTCTCGGTAATTGGACTGTGCAATGCTGCCTTACTTTGGCCAGTTTTTTTAGCATTGTACTTTTCTGGAGCCGAAACTGTACATTGGGCCAAATTACCTTGGGCAACACTACTTGCAGCCAGTATTCTTCACCTGAGTCAGTGTTTCTTTAATATTTTTTAAGATAAAATTTCTTATCTGTTTCCAATCTATTGAAATGTGGTCTTTTATAACTAAATTGAACCTTCACATACAAAAATCGTAATAATATATATTATACATCTTTTTAATTAAATAGGAATAAGTAAAGAAACTTGTGGCTTAACAAACATGGAAATGTACAGAGAAAAAACTTTTTTAATTTGCTCTGGTAGCCTTATTTAAGTGAATCAGGATATATTTGGTCAGACCACAGACGCGTGTCTGATTAAAGCGGCCTTTCTCTACTTAAAAATGATAATTTAAATTAACTTTTAATTTAATACTTATTTAATATTTTTTAATTAAAAACAGTCTTTTTTATTTAAAATTGATGCAGAAAACCACAAAATATATCTTATAAATTTCATTGCCCTACATAAAATTTATCCTCTCTAAATTATTATTACAATTTTCAGTCTCCAACATGTTGGGAAATTTCAGCATAGCACTGACTTACGATCTTTTCATCACGCTGGGTTTAATAACAGCCATTCCGGTTTCCGCTGGTAAGTTTTACAGCTGTTTTTAAATAAATAAAAATTGTTTTTTATGCTTAATACAAAATTAGGCCAAAATACTTAAGCTGATTAATTTGTGTTTGAAATTATACTGATTTTGTTTTTTTTTTACTTTTACAGCTCTGGACGTCGTTTTGTATGGTGCTCACTTTGTCGGCATGAAACTGGCAGGGATGATCTTAATTGCAGTTGGTTTTTTCTTGGTGATGTTTCCGGACAATTGGCCTGACTACATCACTCGACTTCTTCGGTATGCAATTCCAAAGCTCGCTATGCCTCGTGACATATGCACTTTAGCCCAAAGTTTATTTCTTAGCCTTCAGTTCCTTAGATTTTTACATTTCTATATCCTGCACCTATTGAGTATATTATATATTTTATATATAAAAACATACCCTTGCAAGAATAAACTTTCGAACGTTTATTTCTTTGTTTTGCACTAGAATAGCAGCTACGCGTAGACTCACTAAAGTAGGAACTATGCTTCATAATTATTACAATTATTATGAATAGGGATACTTATACTCCAGAATCTTAAATATTTAATAACAATTGTTTACATTTAGCGACAAATACTCTTTAATTTTGATGAATCTCTTTTTTAAACAAGTAGTTAAGACAAGAAGAAAAATGTTTATAATTTATTTATATATTTCTTTTTAATTTAGTAAACACGATGATGAAAATTTATCAATTTTAAATGATATAATTTGAATGGAACACAATTTCTTAAATCTTATAGGAATACGCTTATTTATTTTTATGACCTTTTTCTTTAATTTCTTAAAGGAGATATTGAACATTTCACTTACTATCATTTACTACTGTAGATTACTTGAAGTTCTTGTGCATACTTCACACTTTACACATCAATAAATTCTAGGGTATCCACGTGCAGAACTTTTTATATTATACTATGATTTAAAGAAACCATGCAAATCTTGTTGAAACATTGTTCACTCACTTCTCTTTTAACGAAATTTATACAGCTTTTTTAGATATCTGCACGACAGATTTCACTCTCAAATATCCATATATAAAATTGCACACCGTTCTTCACGTCGCATTTTTGAAAAAGTGGAAATTGAATCAAAGTACTTATTCTTTTTTAGTAGTTGCACATATATACAGTTGTATATTAAAAACAAATATATAAGTTGTTACGAAGAGCATGCCACTCGTGAATACCTTGCAGAGCAACATGTTTTTTTTAATAATGAAGATTTTCAACGTCACAATAAATAATATTTTTATATTTTATATTTTACCTAACGCTTTAAATCAAACTTTCATTCGAAAAATTATATTCATGAAATAAGTGTAAAGTTATATTTGAAATGAAAAATGTAAAACATGTCTGAATTAAAAATTTAACGATCAATTAAAAAATATATTTTTGACAGCTAACTGAAAAATGCTTCCTAAAAACGCGAAAAATACAACAATGAAAATTAGTTCCAGACAGTCGCTCTCGCTTCTTTACAACCTAAAATAAGCACGTTTCTGTTTTAACGTTTAAGAAAAGTATTAAACTTATTTTGCAGGATTCCTGGAAAATGCTTCGTCTTAAAGCATTGATCCATTTTGCATATAAGTGACGTAAATCGTTGTCAATGATTATAATTATTTGCAAACCTCTTCCAATCTGATTTGTTTACAGTATCTAGAAAATGAAATAGTCAAGGTATTTATACTGTTAAAAAAAGTGTAGATCTAAACTAGAATTCTAGCAAAGTAGTAGTGACTTGAATTAGTCATTTCTCTTTATTAATTATTTAGCGAAGTTAATAAACAGTGATATTGTAATAAGTATTGTAATTCTGAGGAAAATAAGAATTTAGATAAGAAATGTAACAGAATCTTATGAAGAGGAACACAGCTAAAGCACTTTCTTTAATTTCATTTAAAATTATATCATTTGTTCTTAACTTTATTTGCTTGCTTTTGTTTTTCTATTCTTCATAATCTTCATAATCATCATGTCTTCTAAAAATGTGTTTGAGTTTTAAAAAACTCAAACGATTAATTTTCTTTTACAAATTTTTCGAGTTGTGAAATAGAGGACACTGTATTACAGAAAAATTTGTATTTCCCTTAAATCCCTATTGAAAAAATCCTCCAGGAAATCGTCGTTTTATTTTCAGACAAGGTAAACACGAGGAAATCCGCGAGGATTTTCCAATTTTTCTGGGAATTCCACGAGGAATTAAATTTACATTAATTCACTTTCTGACTCGCAGATTTCGTCAAGAAATTCGAAAATCCTTGCGGATTTCCTTGTGCTTTCCTTCAATAGGGCATAAACAAAAAAATCATCGTACTTTCGCACATGCTTTTTAATCAAGTACATTTTAGTTGATTTTATAATTGAATTACAAAGTCAATTTGAACATCCCTGTTATTATTTGGTATATTCGCTTCTTATTGTGTGTTAATCGTCGTCAACACATCATCACTCGCTTCCCAACAATCAGGATCCATTATATGCTGTTACAGAAACATAGTCGCCATGAGTCACAGTACAAGGTAAGAAAATACATCGCCTACACCTTACTCGTCGGCGATATTGACGATTCATCTTTCAGTTGTTAAAACAAATTGAAATTAATTTTTTATTCAGTTAATTATCTAATATCATAGAAAATTAAATTTTCACTCTCCATTAACTTTATTTTTTTATAGATCAAAATGTCCCACTTTCTTACTCTTCGATGACAATAAAGAGATCACGTAAATTTACCGAAATTTAAAATTCCCGAAGTTAAATATTCCCGCAATTGAAACTTCCCAACATTAAAAGTTCTAAAAATTTTTGTTTAAAACTTATTTGTAAAACATTTGTTCAAAATTTTTACGAGAAATTTAGAACAAAAATTTTGGAAATCAATTTTAAAACAAAATTTCGTGAAACTTTATTGTCGGAAAATATGAATTTCGGGAATAACATTAAAATATACAGATGTGGATAGAAGAAAGATATGGCACCTAAAACAGTGCCATCATTAAATTATTTTCAAATGGCCAAGATTAGATTATTGCGATAATATAGATATAATTATAAAGATGATACGAATTTTCAGAATATTTTTTTTTGTTTTATCACGCACAGAAATTTTAGTTCTTGAGAAAGGTAAATCGTCATTAGCGTACGAGCAAAGAGAAATAATATCGATGGGCGCATGGTTTATTACTATTTTTGATATAATAAAATGATTGAAGTGTAAAGGTTTTGAAGTGTGCACTGCTGTGGACTACTGTGCATGTTTTTTATTTCTTCTTATTTACTTCAGCACGCTCTATTTCATTCTTCTTTCACTCTATGTCTTTTATCTCTACTATAATATCAATATCTGTTAATATTTATAATATTATAGACGTCTTGATGTAGTGTGACCCATTATAAGAATTGCCTTTAATTAAATTTTTTTAAATTATTTTATTCAATTTATTTTACGTAACTTGAGTATTTTCAATTCAATTCAAAAATTGAAAAAACCAGTCTGTAATAATTTGCATGAATCCTTTAATAGATTGATATAATATCCCAGTCGGCAAACTATATTAGAACCGTCTTTGGAACGTTCTAAAAACGTTTCTAATATCATTTGCCCACTGGATATCTTCTGTCGTTAAAAATATGTGAGAAATTTTGGATTGAGATTGGTTTTTACAATAGGCCTAAAAATAATGTTACCCAGATCACATTAAAAGCTTAAGGGTAAATTGTATTGCAGGTAAAATTAAAATGGTGTTTAATTTACTTTGATTAGGAGTAAAATATCTCTTGAACATAGAGCAACAAAATATACACTTAGCGTATTGTAAAAGCATACGTAAATTATATATTTTGCAAAAATGTGTCAAACCAATACTGTTTTGACAGTTCTTTCAATTACGCCATGGTCTTTGAATAATAAAGGTGTGTCGATTTCGTTGAATACAATACATATTTAAATTACATATGCATGTGCTCACGGTGCTCACGTGCTCAACTTAATTTAAATCATGTACCCAACTCTGAAGTTTCGTTTTAAAAAGTGAATTCGACACACCTTCTATTATTTAAAGACCATGGCGTAATTGAAAGAACTGTCAAGACAGTATTTGTTTGACACATTTTTGCAAAATATGTATATAATTTACATATGACATATGCTTTTACAATACGCGAAGTGTATATTTGGAGTGATATTTTACTCCCAATCAAGGTAAATTATGTAAACACCGTTCTTATTTTTCCTGTAACAAAATTTACCCTTGAGTATTTACTATAATTGAATTAAAAATGTTGAAATTGAGGTGGACCCTAAAGCTTTAGAGATGAATTAGAATATGGACGTCATCAGTGTCTAGATATTAAAAATGTGAAAAGAATGAAATATGAATGGGGTTGATGCAGTACATCAAGTCCGCAACAACGTGGTGTCGGCAAGGGCATGAGTAGGAGTCGAAAGCCGTCAATCCAACATCGTCATTTCCGTCGGAACTACGGAGTCTCTGCTGCTCATGGCGACGGGCAAACCCTCCTTCCAATCTCCGCAAACAATCAGACCAGCTTGCCCCATCATCATAATGCAAACAACCCCCTGTCATCATCCCCTGAACCCTTGCGTCGTGTCCCTACCTCAACCTCAACCTCAACCACTACCAACAACCACCATCGCTCGCACGTCGCCCCTCAAGTTCAACAAGGTATGCCAATAGTACATTAACAGTCACCAGTTGGGTGAAAAAAATACATTGAAAATTGGGCCGTTAAAAGAAGTTCAAAATTTAAGTTTAAATTAACTACCGGCATGTTTTTCCGTAACAACTAAGGCCCACACAAAATGATATATCGAGTTGAAAATTTGGGAAATTGAATGAAAGGTAAGAAATGTTTATGTGGTCCTAAAACGTTATAATAAAAGTAATTCAATAAAAATTAGTAAAAGTCAATAAGAATGAAATTAAGGACTACAAAAAAACATGCCAGTAAAGTAAAGAAAATATGAAAGTTTTAAAAACTTCATTAATACGAAAGATGTAAATATTGTAAATCTTTTTTCTTTGTAAGTTAAAGAATTTTGAAGTACTAATTAGTAAGAAGGGATTTTAAATATTGTTTTTTACTTTATTTTATTTCTTTTATTTTGAAGAGTTTGACTATGACCTTTCATTTTCTATAACATAATTTATTAATTAATTATTAATTGTAATTATATTTATTAAAGATAAAATCACTGGATTCAACATTATTAAGAAGCAAATATTAAAAGTGTATCGATCGTTCGGATTTATAATTCAGATCTACATTGTCAACATTTTATTAAAACAAGTACCACTATAATAATCAAATTTGTCTAATAAAATTGATTTTTATTTATTGTTCTGATACTATAGTATGACCATAGTTTATATGTATGACCACTATATATAGTGAGTAATGTTTGTTCCCGTTTGTGTAAATATGTAGGAAAATCTTATTACAATTCTTGTGTAATTTTTGTACTATTATACTGTATTTTATATGTATGTAATTCACCGATGTAGACTATAATTTGACCAAATTATTATTTGGTATTAAATTCGCAATTGCTATAAAATTGACGTAGGTTTAGTATATTAATGATCATTGTTCTATTGGTTCTATCAATATCATAATTTAAAAAATATGTATTGACAATTGAAATTTGTTTATCTTAATATGCATTTGTGATTTGTAGTGGTGTGTGAATATTGTTTAGAAATTTGTTGTTTGATCAAAATAGTCTGGATGTGCTATATTAATTTTTTATATAGAGTAAAATATTATATATCTATACTTTGTATTTGGAATGAAGCATCATGGCATTTTTTTAAAGAGGTATTTGGTGTTTCGCCTTAAACAGAATTATTCGTAATATTTATACATCTATAACACATACAACAGTCAATTCAAACCATGTTATTCTCTATTTTAAATAAAACACTTAAAATTAAATTTAAATAAACATTAACGGTTTCCCACTATAAAAATATGTGAACTGTTGACTTTCCCTTTGAATTTGATATTTAATTCAATTTAAAAGTATAATTTTGTTCTTTTTCTTTTTAATTAAAAAACACTGTGAAAATTTACCTTTGTAAATTTTTAATACTTGAGCGCTAATTTTGCAGATCTAGCATTTTATAAAATAAATGTAAAATATACATCTACAAAAGACACATGAAGGAAATTTTATGTAAAATATTTTTAAAATTTCAAGTTGTAAATCAAACTGCATTTGACATGAAATGCCCGATAAATGTTTTATTATAGATTTATAAAATATCAATAAATGAACAAGTCAAAAAGATCACAATTGCATGTTGATTGTTGAGATGAGTTGACATTGACAGACCTAAAAGCTCTAGTTTTTCAATTTCAGATGGAGCCGGAGACACAGACACGGCATTCCCGGTGGATCGGCACGTGACGTGATAGATTATCGAACTGGATATATAAAATCTCATCTTCGTTCTCCATCTGGAAGGGTTCGGTGACTAGTTTCAGCCTTACATAACGAAAATTGTCCTCTTAGAAGACAATTTCTAAAAGTGGCATAGAAACTTTTGATGTTTTAATGTCTAATGTTTCACCGGTCGTCGCCCAATCACGTCTTCAAACCTAAAATCAAATACTAAACAATAAACTAATATTATAGAACTAAATTCAATTTTTAAAATCAATATAGCCGAAATTTGTAAAAAAAAAAACGTTCGTCCATAAAAAAAATACAAATACATCTTCTGTAGAGTGCCCAAGAAAGGGAGTTTTTGAATTTTGCGAACGCTACCCTATAAATTTCTTCAGTTTGATGAAGAAATACTGTCATAAATTTTCTTTTATTTCTAAAACATTATTTTGAGGTTTCGCGAGGCGGTTTTAGGACGGAAAATGAATTTTCTCAGTTTCTTTCCTAGAAAGTATTTGTTATTTATTGAGGAATAAGCCCTAAAATTTACAAAAGAAAAAAATATTTTTTTAAAAATAAAAGAAAATTGATGACAGTATTTTTTTCATCAAACCAAAGTTTAAAGGGTAACGTTTGTAAAATACTCAAAAACTCACTTTTTTTGGCACTCTTATCTACTCTTAGCAATTTTATAACTACAACAATCTTAAATTATTTTCGACTCAAAAAACTGGGGCATTCACTAATCCTTATAATAATTATAAGACTTAACTAACAAAATAATAAAATGAATGTTTAAGGTCGACGTGTTATATAATATAAAAAAAAAATACACAATTTATCCAAAAACATAATCCTAAAGTGAGAAACTATAGTGATACTGTAAATTATCAGATTTGAGATAGTTAGATACCCTGTGCTCATTATATCATGTACCATTCAAAATGTACAGTGTTAACTGTTTAAAAAAGTGAGTAAATGACATTTGTTGATACATACATACTCGTTTTGCCGCGCACTCCCCAGGGTATTTTTAACTTTTAATTTAGATAATAAATATAGAAATGTCTAGAATTACTGCCATTCGATGTACGTATTAAATTTTTATAAGTCTAGATTTTTTAGCTTCTCATACTGATATTTTTTTCTAGATTGTGTGTATACTCATACAGTCATCTAAAATGAAAACAGCCAGGCCTTGTTCATAAATAAAATCAACGGAGATTGGAAGTTCCTGAAAAAAATAAGAAAAAGTATCATCGAATAAAACATAAAAAATAATTATTAATTAGGCACGGTGAAACGAGTAATTCTACGTCAGAAATGTTCCATTGAATGATTCTCAATTAGTATGTTTCTTATTTTAAGAAAGTTTTATTAACTTTCTGTAAGAAATTAAGGTTCACAACACGATCGATAAACTCGTCTTTCAGTAGAAGAATAAAATTGTTACCTAATAAGTATTTTATTTAAAGCGTATTTTCCACCTATTTTTATTCCTTTAAATTTAAAAGCACTAGGAGTTTAAAAATTTGAATAAAGTATTCTAAAATTGGTAAATATGCTCAAGTATATTTTTCTATTTGACGAAAGCTACATTTGCTTGTATTATACAAATTTTTCATTGTAAAACTGAGAATGGATTGATTTGAAAATCATTCGGATTTTAAAATGACTTGAATGATGTTATTCAAAGTCACTTACCTGTAAATCGTTTCAGATAAGCGAATGTGTTTTAATATTTATTAAGGCCTTGTTCTAGTCAAAACTGCCAGCTTTTTATTGAAAAATTATTTAATGGGAACTGGACCATGAATATAATTAAATACATAAGAATTATCTTCTTGTGATAAAATAGTTCCCTCCAAATGAATTCCAAGTAGTTTAGAAAACAATGGGATTTTTTTTTATTTCTCGCTATCCATAGAAGACGAGCTTTGTTAAAATTCCATGAAGATTCAACTTTTATTTTTGTTTTGACTAGAATGGAACGTTAATGAATTGTAAACGTAAAATTTTTTTATAAATATTATTTACATTACACATCTTCGTGAATTTCTTTGACACCTTTTACACAAATGGATGTATTTATTCATAAACAACAATTTATACGTTTTGTGTCAATTTCGGTGTTACACATTAAATGGGGTGTATAATAAATATTTATGTGTAATATTTCGCGTATTAATTTATGTTGCATTTCCCCATTGAAAAAAGTAATTCCTTCTCTATCCTTTATTATTCTAAGCTATCATTGGATTTAATAAATGCATCTAGCATGAACGCTATTAATAATCAATGTTAATTTTAAATCATCATATTAAATCACCATTGACTAATAAAAGAAGTAGATAATTTTTTTTAAGACTTATGATACCTCACAATTAATGACCCATAATCAGCTTTTAATACAGATGTGACATGAGAAGTTTAAAAAATTATAAACACCATGTTTGAAAAACCTTTTGACCAGAATTTTATTCAAATCATCATTATAGGTATTACGTCTTACATTACAAGCGCGCATAAGAAAAAAAATATATCCGATTAAAAGCATTCATAAAAGCTTTTAATTATGGATGAAGGTTTCAGCCATAATTACAATTTACACGGAAAAGGATCTTACATGAAATTCAAGATCTGAAGATTAAATTTGAACGAAGATTGATAAGTGACTTTTCGATTATCTTTTATCGTCATAATTTCTCGTCGAACAATCGAAACTATTTTTAAATTGTATCACAATTACATATGCTTAAAAGTTAACAGTCAAATCATTCAAATAAGGAAACCTGTTGTAAATAAGTCGATATAAACAGTGACAAAACTGTTGAGAAGCGTATAACGAGTTGTATTTCTAAAAAAAAAAAAGATCTATAGATTTCCAAACTAAAACATAATTTAATTTATCTTTTTTAAACACTTTTTAGTATATCTCCATGGCATTTTTTAATGACAGGCTGGTGAATATAATATATAATGAATTGATTGAATAAAACACGGTTTTGTATATTCCTTATGGGAAAGTTCTAAAGATATCTTTATTCACCATGGAATAATATTTCATAACTAAATTTGTAAGCAAAAAGCTTTTGATTTACGTGTTTTTAACTTAACATCGCGATTAAAAAATATTCTCATTTTTGAATTAGTGTTCTTACTTTTAATTTTAAGATTCATGTGACATAACTATCTTCATTATTGTATTAAATTACTCTCCATGATATATTAAACGTTGCCTACGAATTTTTATTTTTATATCTACTAGTGTTTTACACGAAATTGGGTTTCTTGAATTTTCTTTATATATATATATATAATTTTTTTAACCCTTAACGGTCACAGCCCTGGAAAATTTCATTACAGTGATTTGTTAAATTTAAAATTTTAAAATAGTTTTAAAAATAAACAAGGCAAAGAAGTCGCAAGAAGTTACCTTTTTTTCATTAAAAATTGTTTAACTTTTTCAATATTGAATATTTTTTTTTGTAAAAATTTAAAGAGATATTCTTGACTAATTACTAATGTACGTTCCAAAAAGTATATTTATCTCGTCAAACGTTAAGGGTTAATCTCATCGCTTTTTGTGATGCATCTTAGAAAAAATGAAACAAGTTCTTCAGGTTTTATGTTACCTTAACCACCATGTGTTACTACTAATCAATCACTTTTTTTACTGTCTCCCTTTCTTTGCTTTAAAACAAAAAATATATATGTATACCTATAAAAAAAGAAAAAAAACCTCTAATAATAATATATATTTTTTTATTCTATATTAGAACCATTTATAAATTTATAACAAAAGAATGAATATTTTCAAAGTGATTCCGAAAGAAAAAGATAAGAACAGGTACCACAGAATTACTGAAAAATGTCAAGTTAAAAAAATGTTGACAATATACTCTAATCCGTCAACTGGTAATTTTTGCCTGGCGACATTTTTAAATCTTACACTTCAAAGCAAGCTTCAAAATCTCAAGTAGTAGCGGCTATTATCACAAGTTTTGTACTCGCTTATGTTCGCGAGTAAAAAATTAGGTTGGCAATGAAAAATCGATTTGGCCTTTCAACAAGAAAATTTCACAATATTTTTCTACTAAATGTTTGTAAAAATTGTGCAAAGTAAATATATTTTGAAGCAAAGAAAAACTCTTCAACCAAGGATTCCTTATAAATATTTTGATATAAAGCATAAATATAACAAAAAGTACCTTAGCAATCTCTAATAAAACAACATTTTTATTTCTTTACTTTTCTTACTTCAAGCAAAGGCTTCTACCCTATTTTTCAATGCCACTCTGATGCCGATTTTCAATTGTTTACTTAAAGAAAGTTTTTCTCGAATGTCTATAAACCTGATAGAACTTAATCTTCGCCTGTCATATCTCATCAAGAGTGCTTTGATTGGCGGGCGAGATAACGATGTGCAATTTAAGCATATCTTTATTCGGACCGACAAGGAAAGACGAAATAGGGCCCTCAGAGTTCATTGTACCGCTACGTTGAGGATTAAGTTCCTCAAAGGGCAGCAAATCATCTAAATTAAGAACTCGATCATTCTTATTAAATCTATGGATGGTCTCCATGACTCGGGCGATGTGTTCGACACCATCTTGAAGTCCGTAGATCAAGACACCAATTTTGACTCTCCTATCTGAATCACTGTTGACTGGAGGTTCCTTGCAAGTTAATGATAACCTCACAGATCTAATAACGTGTTCCGGCATTTCCACGGTGCCTTGCCAGACGATAAGGAAGAACTTCTTGAACCAGACACCCTTGGGATAAATATCAACAACCCATTCGCAAGTTTGGTCGCCCGCATAGTCTGCGAGATAGGAATGGCTGGAAAAGACGAGAGTTCTTGTGTGATAAGAACGCAAACTGTGGAAATTCTCGATTGTAAGAAGAGAACTGCAGGTGTCAACTGTGTAGAGTCTTGGTTCGAAAAGTAGAGCTCCGTCTTCCTCTGTTTTAATTACTTCTCTAACACGTTCGTGTTGCCCAGAATGGAAAGACATTCCGATTGCCATTCTCTCTACAAAGAACTCTTTATACTTTTGGGTTAGAGGCGAGAGAAGCAGATCGGCAAGTTGTCGAGGAGACATCATTGGAAACCTGACGGCAGACATGACGGCTATGACGAGTTGCTTTAAGGTCGTTTCCAACTCCTTGGCTGGCAACTGGGTCCTTAAGCGATTTGCCTGATGGTCGAGCCAGGTCTCAAGGCACTTGCACAGCGTCATTTCGTCTTTGATTACTAAACTGCTTTGGTGCAGAAGAGTAACGAGAACATCTAATTCGAAATTCCCAAAATCGGTGGTCTGAGCTACGAGTTCCAAATTCCATTTTATGAAGTTTTGAAACGCCTGAGTGATCTCATGATGACCACAGTTAAGGGTGTATTGAAGCCAGGAAACTAGAGTACCGTGTATTGCTGCTAGTGCAATGTGGTTTTGCATGTAGTCAAGGCACAAAGAAATCAAGTCCGTTACATTGTACTTATCTGCTAAGGAGAGAATGGGTAGCACGTCTCCATGACTGATCCTGATCTGCCCGGTATAAAAATATCGTAGAAATTCACTGAAGAT
This sequence comes from Synergus coniferae, assembly GCA_032164275.1. Lineage (NCBI taxonomy): Eukaryota > Metazoa > Arthropoda > Insecta > Hymenoptera > Cynipidae > Synergus > Synergus coniferae. Next base: position 8,688,185 of record JAUEJJ010000046.1, read on the forward strand.
TGGAACGCACTGAGGAGTTTCTTGCAGTGTCACTCTGCTTTCTTGGGACTCGCTCCACTGCGGACTCATCAACATCACCTAAAATTTAATTTATTTTGTCGGTCAAGTATCAAATTGCCAAATTATTTTATCAATTATTTAATAAATGAATTTTCCAATATTATATTTTTATATTTTACCTCGAACACATCGCTTGATGCACAAAGAATAAGTCGATGTGCTGGATACTCGATACCGTCCACAACGAGACAAATATCATTCATAAGACGCTCAGCGTACAAAGTTGCTATCTTTAGCAAAACAGTCTGTGAATTGTCCACCTAGAGAAAGTAATGCGAATTTTTAATTCTAACGGTATTTCAAATCCTTTAATTTACAATATTAATTTAGTGTATCTAGCCATGGCCACAATACAATACCTCTATGAAATCTACAGCTCCACTTCCTTCGCTAGAACAGGGACTCTCGTCAGCCTCTTGATCTTTTTTATTGATTCCTTCCATCTTTGGCCTAGTTGTCATCTATTTAAATGAATTACGTACATCTCTACACAGGACAAATGTACAGTATTTTTTCAAGATTCGTGATGTAGTCTACTTAACCATGAGGTGGATGAATGATAAGTAAAACTGGATACAGTCTACAATGAAAATTATCACTTTTTCAAATACTACTCTTTACGAATAAATCACAAAAATTCTAAATCTCATTTCAAATTCAAAATGAAAAATAAGTATATAAAAGAAGGAAGATGTAATTGTAAATATAATCATTTTAAATATTGTTCTCAAACATTTATTTGAAATCTTAATTGCAGGGACGAAAAACGAAACCAGGTTTTTAAAATAAAAACTGACCTGATATATTTAGGAGAGATTCTTATATTTTCTATGATTTCAAATAAAATGTACCGTGTTCGAAATTCAAATTTATTAATTATGTTACCTAATTATTAAACTGTACTAATAAACTGCCGAGCACTTTATAAATTTTAATACCTATTGAAAATTCAATATTCCAAGTTCAATGTTGAAATGTTTGTGTAAAACATATGATTGTTCCATATTTTCGTTAAATGTGATTATTTGAAATACACTGAAGACTAAAGATTGAAGAAACACAAAACAAGTAATTTGACAATGCCCGACATGTCTGACATCAGACAATATACGTATGTATTTGAAAACTTTACATGATAAAATATAATAGCTTAAAGAAACATTGTTTGATAAAAATCTGATGTAATCATAAGATTAGTTCTCTATTTTTCTTTTTTTGTAAAGTTAATAATATTACTGCATTTGGCACTATGATATTACCGATAATACAACATACCTTTGCAAATATCTGGCACTAGGGAGATTTCAGACAGTCTTTTGTTCACTTGAGATTAATGGTTCACAATAATCAGGAAGTACACAATATTTGGATATTTTCCTAGGTGCTGTTTAGCCATATTTTATATTAAAATACACACGGTTCAGGGGCATCTCGGAAAAGGGACAGAAAACTTTGGAAAATGACAAAAAAAAAAGCTTCTTTTACGTCTCCACATTAAAAACAGTTCCTGATAATGACGTTTGGCGCGCTACCACGCGCGTTTTCGTCGTCTGCTAGATTGGCGCAGCTGCATACACTCAACTCTCACAAATCTTAATCTCTCATTTCTTAATTTCTCCCAAATCTTAACTATTTATTCTCTCAAATCTTAACTGCAACTCTCTCGTATCTTAACTTACTCA
>JAUEJJ010000046.1:8740969-8791957 GCA_032164275.1 Synergus coniferae
ACAAGAGTAATTGTTATCACATACTTTAATATTGAATCCAAACCATGAAAGGGCACACATTTCATTTACATTTAAATTCAAAATTCAATTAAATGATCAGAGTTGAATTTGTAAATATTATTATTGATGGATTCTTATATAAATGAATGTAATGCATGAAGGTACATAATACGAAAGCAACTGCAAAGCTGAAGAGACAGGCCACGGTGGATTACGCATTGCAACCAGTCGTTACCTTTTATGGATCATTCGCTGTCAGTTAAAAAAATCGCTCTCGAGAGTGTGAGCGTGTTTCTGAATCGTAAAATGTCCTGACTAAAGATGCAAAGGTGAAGAAGTTTGATCGAAACCCTGGTAATGAGAACACAATATAAATACTCAGATTTATATACATATATTTTGTCGAATTCTCTAATTCTCATTATGTTCTGTGAATATTTAATATTACCATATGAATATTTAATATTTACTATATGAACAAATTCAGATTCCCCGCATTTTTTTTCCGCAATTTTTTCAAAGTAAGAACTGCAAAAAAACGGGGTAACCTAAATTTGCTCTGCTGAGAGAAATTTAAGGATCAATCGTTCTTATTCTTGGCTAAATTAAATTTCTAAGAATCACAGAAATCTTTTTTTTATTAAATAAGAAATATATTTATTGCAAGAGGAACCTCCTTAACGGTAAGGATACAAATTAATAGATTAGATCAAATTCCTTTCGGTGGTCGGATAGCGTGAAGAAGAATCGTTACACATTCACGGTTATATCCGAAGATTGCGACTTTTTTATGCAATGTGGATAATGATCTCGTGCTACATATTTATCAGATAATAATTCGAGGATGTAGAAACGCTTCACTGCTAACCCGTTAGAACTTATATGTTCAATTAATATCAATTAATATACGAATATTATTTGTATTGATTTCATTTCATTTATTAAGTGTATCTTCTAATGATATGTAGATTTTAAAACTAAACTTGTAACAGTATTGAATGAAAGTAACCTTCTCTATAATGTTATGACCAATTTAATATCATGTAAAGACTTCCTGTAATGCGAGGTCAAGGGTGGAAATGTTTAGAAATAAATATTACTTTAGCAGAAAATGTATTTATTTCTCTTTCATTAAAACATTAAATATTTAATTGTCGTTCTACAACAATCTCAACTCTTTTTCAAATCCCGAGAGATTTCTTAATACATTAGTTGAATAGTGAATTTATTTTTAAATGAAAAAGCTGGCAAACCAATTTATTATTATTGTTATGAAACACAAATGTGTATCAAACAGTAAGCGAGGAATAATGACTATCGATCTTTAATAATGATCCATTGACCATTGTCCTTCGACCATTCGAGTTAATGTAAGTGTCATATAAGTATAATGAGCGGGTGACATCATGTTCCCCATTTGGTCGATATATTGGTCTCGTTAGGTTTGCCGGTCACTGATAAAAAAAAAAGGTAAAAAAATTAATCCACCTGCATCTCTGTAAATTGTTATATAACTTAAGATAACATACTTAAAAAGAGTAAGGATCTGTAATTATTTACATTATAATTGTCAGTTTTGAGTGAGGATTACGGCTTTTTAAATGAAATCAAGTAAAATAATCTATAATCAATTTTAAGCAATTTTGGAACAACCATACCATACGACAGTTTTTTGGTTTTAATAAAGGGAGTGTCTATTCATCCAGTTTTTTCGCAGAATGATATTGTCGGGTCAGAAAAATTCCCTTTTCTTACAGTTAAGCCAATAAAATTTGCAAGCTTGTCCTAAAAAACTGAACGAGCTTTAATAAATAAGCCACGGACTTGAATAAATATATAAAAGAAATTGTAGTCGATTTATAACCATTTTTTGTGCAGAAAAGAGCCACGCGCTGAAAGTCTTTGGAGATTTGCGTGCTTAAAACATTGAAAATGTCACGTGTAAAAGAATAAAAGTTATTTCATAAAATACTTTCTTTGGGGTGAGTTTGACCAACGAAACTCAATAATAAAAGGCCCTCTATATATATACATATATGTACGAACTTTTGCCTCGCCTCATTTGTATTGATCTCGCCATAGAAGCGACTACAGCAAATATACTTCCGCAAAATGACGTATTTCATAGTTATTTTACACGCGTACATTATTTTTTCGAAAAACTAAATTTTTATAGATTATAAATAGTTATAGCAGTTATAGATTCGATTAAATTCGACAGTATCTGCTTCGATTAGATGTATAGATCGAGGTCAATTGATTTTGTGACACTACTATAAGGGGTTCGAATTAAAGCGAGCACACAATTGACAATAAGCAGGGACCATAGAAGGCGCCAACCTCTCAGTTCGATTACTTCAATTTTGCTGATTTCGCGATTAAAAGTTCAGAATGGCGTCGGCGAAGACGAAGTTGCGAGCACGAAATCCAATTGCGAGTGTGAGTCATTCTCTACCTTCCTCACAAAATAAATGGGCGTAATCGGTTTTTTAAAAAAAAAACTTCGCTGAGAAATTAACAATTGTAATAACAATAGAAAAATATTTTTAATTTTGTTTTGACAAAAATGAATCTTTTTTTGTTGTAGTTATGTTGAAGATTTATAAAAAAAATTGGGATGAAGCATCCTGTACTGTACACTGTACAGTGTACACTTTTGTGCACTGGTGCATTTATTTCAAGTCTCAAGCAAGTCCTTGTAGAACGTGTGTTCGCAAAGAAATTGCAATTTATACCGGGGGGGGGGGTCCCAGCATGTTACACCATTCGAAATGTCGTCATTTCCTCGAAACGATTTGCACTTTAAAGTCCTTCGTAAAGTAAATTTTAAATAATTCATAAAAAGAAATGATAAATTATTCACAAGTCGTCGCAGTTATTCGTAATTGATTTATTTAAAGAGGACTTTTAAAGTTGCTCGTATGTCAAGGGAAAAATGTACCTTTACTAAAAATGTACCTTTATCAAAAGTGTACCTTTAAAAAATTCTCAAACTTTGCGTTTTTAAGGCACTTTTTAAAATTTAAAAGCACTGGGATTGAATGTTATTTGTCAATCATTCTTCTTATGAGAAATTGAAGTTTGAACAATAAGAAATGTGAAAACTGCATATAATTTTGTTCAAGAAGAAAAATAATGAAGTACCTTTATGAAACGTGTGGGTCACGTTCGGTCGATTATGTAGGTGCATAATATGTATATAGTTGCCTCGCATCACGAGTTATTTGCATCGGTCCAGTATGAAAAAAAAAAAACTTGTCCTGCATACCAGGGACCCACATCCAGATATTCCAATATGGCGAAAGTCGGGAACCAGATAAAAAGCTGGTTTTATCAATCAGAAAACATAGTTGATAGTTGACAAGTTTTCAAGGATTTTCTTATATTGTTTTCCCGAATCTTAAATAGTAAGAAATATTCCCAGAGATTTAAATTGAAAAACTTGACTTCGTTCCTTGTCCTATAGCTTTTTTTTCCAATTAAATGAAATAAATCTGTATCTGATCAAAAGAATATGCAAAATTTACCTTATTTGTGAAAAGAATTATGGCATGAGGAAGAGAACCATAAAAAAGAATAATTAGGGGAAACTAACTTTAAACGAACTGAAAATCATATTTGGAAACTTTCGTGCCACATTTCGAGCCATTCAGAGTTCTTTTATTCTGTAATTATGACACTTTTACATTAAAAAATAATTTAAACGTATATTCAGCTATATTTATATCTTTTATATACTTATTATAATAGCTATGAATATATTATTAAATTACTTTAAAGAATTAGTATAATTATATTTATCAATAAATAATAATTTGACGGAATTTATACATTTACTGAATTCAATAAAACATATAATTTACTTATGTTTTTATGTTATCAAAAGAGAGCAGAGAACTCCCACGTAATTATTCATTTCCGGAAGGTAATAATTTATTTAATGGGTACACATCATCATGTAATTTGTGTGTTCTTCAAAGGCAAGAAAGAAGACATTATTGTGATGCTTCATTTTATTCTTACATTTCTATATAAAGTAAAACTTATTCAGCAAATATATTTTTTAAATCCAATAATTAGATTTTTTAATTTGCTTTATATTGGTATAATTTTATTAAAGAAGAATAATAACACCTTTATGTGTAATATTTCGAATTTTTGAGATATTTTTAGCATAAACTGTCACGATTAAAAGAGTTTTAAGGTTTTATAAACAAGATTTATGCCTTGAAGAATTCAAGAACTCCTCTTCCAAATCGGTAATGAAAACGCATTAAGTATGTAGGTACTACAGATTGAAGTGGTACAATCCACTTTCTATACTGGATGCATATAAGGACTGGATTATTTAAATTCCATTATTAAATCCATATATCGAGATGTCCGATTATTTGTTCTCACGATCCAATTTTTAATAAAATAAATATTTTTCACTTTTTGAGTAGAAATTAAAGCAGTTTTAAGATACTCTTCTCTTTGATCTAAAATTAATCATTATAATATTCATATTTTGTTATAATTTGTATAAATTATACCTCTGAAAAATTTTTCAATTTCTGAAAAAAATGTATAACTACCTGCAATAAATTCGAAAGATTATAATTTTGAAAAAGAATCAAAACGAGGAAAGTAATTAAGCCGTTTTATTGTCGTTTGGCAAATGACATATTTCTTGGGTACACTTCAAAACTACGCATATCAGAATAATACCTGTATGTATTGTTGCTTATTAGAAAATGGATGGATCTTTCAAATAAAAATTTAAATAATAAAATATAATGTAATATTAAAGTTATATTTAATGTAAGAGTGGCGAAGGCCTGCCAAGGTTTTTCTTTTTAACCGATTTTTGAGAAAGGCTTAAAACGATTCCTCTGATATTCGCCCACGATCGGAAGTCGCTACTTTCATGTCCTTATATATTCTTTCTGACCGGTTAGCCCACGTTTATTTTCTTACGCCACAGCATTCATTGATTCCACATACATGTACATTGTACCTAGTACCTACTCTACTGTTCAAAATAAAATGCTTAATTTAAATATGGTGCATGACTAGAATAAAAAGGAATTTAATTCACATACTTATTGCATAAAAGAATCCAATTCATTTAAATTTAATTTAAAATTTACATTTTTCTAAAAAAGACAAATGATTAAAATAAAGATTAAAAAATTTGTATAACATTAACATTCAGTTGAAATTTTTCGTATTTAAAAATTCAAACAGACTGGTATTTTTCTAAAAAATAAAATTATAATATTCCCCATATTAATAATAATCACATCTCGGTAAGAAATTCTGTAACGAGGGCATTAAATTCCTCGGGATATTGTAATTGTGGCTTGTGGCCTCCATTTTCAAAGATTTTGAGTCTAAAATGAAATCCACATTTTTAGTGTGTATGTGTGTGTATGTGTACATGGCCCAAGATTTAAATTAGAAAAATTAGTTTACCTTGAATTAGGAATGTGCTTGTTCAAATATAAGGCTTGTTCTTCGCTGACCAGTGTATCCTTTTTCCCTTGTACGATTAGAGTAGGACACATTACTCTGGCAACGTAATTTTTACACACGTCGCCCTTATTTTTTTCACACATTTTTTCTATCGCATCCACACCGGCTTCCCAGATTTTTTTAAAGTAATCATATCCATAAATGGCCACCAATGGATCACGATCTCGTGCCGGCCACATATTCACGTTTCGTTCACCTTAAAAAACAATATACATTGAAGAACAATATTACATTTCTTTGTTTTATAAGAATTGTAAAATTTAAATTTCATTTTACCATATTTTAATATTAATAGGAATGAAATAGATTGGAATAAAATTAAATAAAAATAAAAACAATGAAAACTACTTACTCTCTTCCATTTTATACTCATGTGGCAAAAAGTAAGCTCTTGCACTAATTACGATCATTTTACGTATTTTGTCTGGAAACATCGAAGCCAAAATTATCGCAGAAATGCCTCCATGGCACATACCGATTATTGAAAACGTTAAGTGACCAAGGGTTGTCATCAAGTTACATGCCAATATTGCATCTCGTTCTAAAAAGTTGTCTGGATAAGTTCTATCAGGTGGCCTTGATTTTCCAAAACCTGGTGGATCCCACGCTATAATTCTAAATTTTTCTCTGGAGAGATTCTCTATCTGTAGTTTTAGATGAACCGACGCAGTTACTGTAATGAAATGATACTAAATTATAAATTATCTATGTATACTTTCAAATATAAAAAATTATACATTAACTAATTTTAAAAGCTTTTTATACATCTGGATGTTTATACTGCAGCAGATAAATATTTAAATTTCTCAAACTTCGAAAAACTAGTAAAAAAAACTCACCTACCATGCCTGGCATCAGAAGTACAGGATGGTCACCAGAACCGACTTGAATACAATTAATTTCGAGGTCATTAATCCTGACTTTTCTCTCCTGTAAATTAAAAATCAATTAATAATCTTTCAAAACGAATATATATGTATATAATATTATTTATACTTTAAAAATATATACCTGAATCTCGTGTTCTGGATTAGTACTTGTCTGAAGTTCTTCCATTACTGGATTTAAGATTACTTAACAATAGCAAAAGACGAGTTAAAATAATATAGTTTGATTATCTAATACCAGGCCAGCGAATAGTTTAGTGTTATAACTTATTTTTAAATTGTTTTATTAAAAATTAACTTTTATGTGATTCTCGGAACCCTATATGAACGTTTGTGTGATCACACGTAGAAACATGTCCCTATATATAATTAAAGCAAGGTAGATATCAAAATGATAAACAACTAAATCAAAAAAATGTTATCAAATCCTTATCATTTGAAAGTGTTTTATCATATCGATATTCTCGACTTCAAGGACCTAAAGTAGTTGCAATTATAACTATTAATAAAATATGAGTATATCGAGTAAACAGACAATTTAAAAAAAATAAAAGTTTATCAAATTTTTACTCTTCGATTTTTTGTAGTACAATAATCTTGTCTAAAAATTAATCCTGTAAATAAAAAAAAAACTAGGTTTTACTAAAATAAAACACGCAAACATGTTTCAAACTGAAACAAACAGTTTTAATTATCAATAATTAATCAATTCTATTCATATTGTATTTTTTAAAAAATGTAAACTTGACAAAAATATATTGAAACTTGCTTCAGAACTTTTTCTCTAAATGTTTTACATAAGCCCAAATACCACCTTTCGCGTTGGTTAAATACTTTGTTAGATCCCTTTTCAAAGGCAGCTGTGTTTTCGAAAAAATTTCTAAAGAATAGTTCCTCAAAATTGTAGTCATTACCATCTTCATCATCAGCATCGCAAGCTTCATCCCGACACACATTCTAGGTCCAGCGCCAAAAGGTAGAAATGCAAATTTGTGTAGATGATTCTTCCTCTCTTCACTGAATCTATCCGGATCAAATGTCTCAGGATCTGACCAATATTTAGGATCCTTGTGCAGTCCATGAGCAGAAATTACAATAACGTGTCCTGGCTGAACACGACAGGAGAGTCCATCATATCCCACAAGTTGAGCTTCAGAAGTACAGATTTTTCTAAAAGTACCAGTGTCAGGGAAAAACCTTATCGATTCGTTTATAACTTGTTCCAGATAAATTAAATCTTTGCAGGCATCAACTGTTAATTCACCATTACACTTCATCAATACAGAATTAATCTCCTCTCTTGCCTTCTCTTGTATTTCAGGGTGAACGGCAAGTTGATATCCCAAAAAACTCAAAGTGTTCCCCACACTCTCATAAACGTCTATTATAAATGATAAAAAGTGAACAGTCAAATTTGTTTCTTGGTCTATTCCATTCGTCTTCTCTGCTTTCAACATAATGTGCATAAAGTCGTCTTTAGTCGTGTCATCTTTTCTTTTAGAATAGATAACGTCTCTTACAAGTTGTCGAAGAAAAATTTCCATTTCTTTCGAAACTACTCCCACTTTCATCAGTTTTGCAATAAGAGGAAAAAAGAATAGTATTACTTGGGAAAAGTTACCTCTTAGCGCAGAATCCCCAAAAACGGATGTGACCATTTTCCCAAAAGCGCTGGAGTTGTCTTCAAAACAATATCCTTCTATGCCTAAGCCCACTGTCATTACAAGTTCACTTGTATATTTAGTGAATAACTCGTTCAATTCGAATTCCACGAGACCATTTTTCGATGCCAACTGTTTGTCCACGTATTTGTTGAACTTGAAGGATACTTCTCGAATTAAGGAAAACATTGCTTGCAACTTCCTGGGAGAGAAACCATTTGTCAGGGCAACTCTGTTTTCTTTCCATGTTTCAATTCCAGAGTAAAATGGATTCTTGATGAAAAGTGGATCCAGTTCCTGATGAAGGTTGATGGCATTATTCCTGAAGGAATGAAAATCGGTTACCATTACTTTTTTCACGAGGTCTGCATCTCGAATAACTAGAATTGGTGTTGTGATCTGATAGATTCCAAGCATGCTGTAATTGGATCCATTTTTGTATAATCTTTCACACAAGGCACTGAAACTTTCTTGCATTGAAAACACTTTCCACATGTTGCCGATTAAAGGGAGACATCTTTCAGGAGTCGGAATTCCTTGTCTTTGCCAGTAATTGTAACTACTTTTTAAATAGTAAAACAAAACGATGAAAGTCAGGGACACTGATACAAAAATGTAGAGAAACATTATTGATTTGATTATTGGTTACAGATATATTTTGAAGACATTTTCATCAAGCAACGGAACCACTTTTGTTTATAAAGTAATATATTGTTTTCGAGCGATAAGATTTATAAGGTTTAGAAATAATAAAATGCGCTGAATTTCTTAGTAATTTAAAACTGATTTCTAAAGATAAGAAATACAAGGTGTAAAAATGGGGCGCGGGAACAGATATCAATGCGATATTGCGTATGATTCAGAAATCTTTGAGTGTTTTCCTCTTAAATTTAAAAGATAATTATGAAATCGAAAAACCGAGAATGATGATTGAATGAAGATTTATTCAGTTCTCAGATCACGTATAAGAATCAAGAATACATTAAAAGGTAAATTTTCTAATGTTTAAAATAAATTGATTAAAGTAAGATTAAATGTAAGTTCCTTGGCTTGCGCACAGATAAGCAAATCTATCAGAGATTGAAGAAATTGTACTTCTTAAATATTTATTTCAAAATTACATGTTTTGACGAACGAAATGACAACACGCCATAAATGCAATCACCAGTGCACAAATACCACCGAATGTTTCATATCGACGTGTTTCATCTCGATCGTTTATTAAAATAAATATCTACGATCATCAAAAATCTTATGTACGAAGGAGATGAGTTTCGCACACATATTCGAGACTCGATTTCATTTAGTCCTACACTTAAATTTCAATTTTACATCACTTAAGAGACACGTTATTTGAACACAATTATATTCGTCTAAAGAACCTAGAGTTTCGAATGTGTGTTGCGAATTTATGCAGTTGACGTCAAATGATTGTAAAAATCCCAAATTGTTCCCTTGGAAATCACGGAGATACTGGGCAAATAAAAATATATCTGAAAGTAATCATACCAATTGGACATAGACAAAAGAAGTTTCTCTAGCGAATGGATAGTAGAATAATTGCAAGGTTGTGGGGACTTTTAGTGCAATGTGTTCACAAAATTCCAAAAGGAAACGGTGATTCATGATATTTAATAATATTCGTGTAGATAGGGATTGTATTGTAATTGGACCGAAGGGTGAAAATTACTTATCATGAGTCTTGTTGACCTCTACTCAGAGCCCTATCATATTCGTCCCTTAGGTGTTTCTTGTACTTTGTCTGGTCGCTCCAAAGTTCTGCGGCTTGAGGATTAAGTGGGCTCTCGTTGTTGGGCTCTGTTAAAAAGATGTGCTTCTGTTAGTAATCAATATGCTAATAAATAATAATAATATAGACTGATGTTAAAATAAAATATTAAAATATTTGTTTTTAAACTTACCACCTAGGAGTGACTGTATGGAGAGCAAAATTGTGCGAACATCGTATAAAGCACTCCATTTGTCCTTCAGGATATCCAGGCAGATGTTGCCGGCATTGTCCACATTTGGGTGAAAACATGACGTTACAAAACGCACAGTTGGCGCGCTGTAAGGGTAGCTCTGAGGAAATTCCAGCGTCAACTTGTAGGTCAAACCAGCATAGACCTGCAAAATAAAAATATTTCCAGTGTAAAAGGTGTCCTTTTGAAAGAAAATTAAGTATACAAAAAAGTAGTCTCCATGAAAAATATTTGTGATTTTCCTTTTCTGAACTCAAACCCAGATCTTAAGTGTATATCGTTTTATATTTCTGAAAGAAAATAATAAGGTCGTTGATAAAATATATCAAATGTGCTTACCGTGTCTACAGGTCCTGTGATAGTGCCTACCCACTTGAACAGGTTTTCTCCTTCCGGAAAAGCAGAAACACCTTTCTCCGAACTCATCATCAGAATCATGAGTTCTTTTTGGAGTCTGCAGAAAATTAATAAACTTAATTACGTGGACTTGTAATAAATTTGGTACTTTATCATACACCAGTTTTTAAAATATTGAAGGTTAGAGTAGGTAACAAATGTAAATTTATATTTAGATAGGCATAAAGATAACAAGGTCGATAAAAATACGATTACTTAAAAATAAGACTATCGATTGACCTAAAAATTGAAAATTAAGGGCATATACAATTTTTTGGCCCGAGCGCAAACGGGTCCTTATAATGTAAAAATTAAAAATTTAAAAATATTTTTTGATATTATGAAAACAGAGGAAGTACTTGAAATAAATTTACAAAACTGAGTTCAAAGAACATTTTTAAAGGGGTGAGAAGTCATTGAATGATTTGTCGTGATCCAGAAAATGGATCAAAAATAAGCTTGGAAAAGAAAACTTTTGTCAAATGGTCCAAAAAAGATATGTTCTACATAAAGTAAATTGAATTGACAAAGAAAAAAACATCTTTAAAACTAAATATTATTATAATTTGTAAAATAAACATTGACAGAGAACAATGAAAAACAAACGTTAAGATCTTTTAAAAAATTATATGTTTAAATTGATCTTAAAATTGAAAAAAGAATGTAATTACAAACATTTATCTTGAAAGTTGCACTTGAATACGTAATTCAAACAACGCAGTATATTGCAGATATGCAAAATAAAGTATCAAACTTCATCAAATCGAATTTTAAATTCAATTTTCGGCTTGAAAGAAACCTGAAGAATAAAATAAGTTTATCACCATTTTCTCGAATTCTTGCGCAACCCTTAAGAATGCTGCACTTTTATAAAACGCATCTGACAGAGCAAAACAAATCTATATAAGCATCAAGCCTGCAGGTTATGTTAGCCTACATTCTCAATCTTCTTTAAAAATCTTCTCAATCTCTAGAAACAATAAATTCAAGACTATAATGTTTCCTTCGAAAAGTAGAAAAAATATACAACCAATATAATGAATTCCAAAAATGCTAATGTAACGCATCAGTGATGCGTTTTTTTACCGTTTGCTAACTGCATGATTATCTTTCGATAAATTTGGCTTCTCCTCCTTAGCTTTATTCTGTGGATTCTGAGACGAGTAAAACGGATTGATGTTTTGTGCCATGCCTGATTGTGACCGAGGGAAAGTAGAAGAATGTCAAAAAATTAAAGGAATTCTCTGATTTTTTGAGAGCCTAGACGATAAGAGCACAACAGACAACAGTCCACAACAGTCACTGAAATTTGAATGCTCCCATATTGCTCTCATATTCCTAGATCTTTTAACTAAAAAGGTTACCCGATAGGTCAAGTTCATGGTGAGGGACGGGTGGTGTACAAACTACAAACTTTAGAGGGGTCGTTTCGGTGACGTCATGGAGTATAAAATGAACCTCTTTCTACTTGTTTCTACGCACGCATTTCTCCTTTTCTAAGATCAATTTTAATAAAATAATAATGAGTAATGCACCAATAGCAATCAAGCTATATTGAATATATAAAATATTCTTGATATCGAGAATTATAATGTATTTAAAGGGTTTTCAATTTTTTCTGATAACCATGCTGATAACGGTAACAAGAATGAGAATATAACCGAGAATATTACCTATCATTTACGGTTGGCTAGGGCAAAGATTAACGGTTGGGCTAGGGCAAAGGCTAGGGCAGGCTAGGGTGTTTTGCTAAATTTGTTAAAGGCTGATTCGTTAAAGGAATGGGTCCGTTGTTGTCGTTGATTGGTTGAAACCAAAGATATTATTTTGGTTGAAACTAATACTGGAAAAAAGTTTTATCAAAGTTTTATGTTTAATATCATACTACGCATAGAGTTACATATCTTTAATATAACATTTATATGTACATAAATCTATATGAACAGAGAGAGAGAGAGAGAGAGAAAGAGAGTTTCATTTAATATATTTAATTATTCCTTTTAGTCAATTATGAAGAATAGTTCATAATTATTCCCATAGTTGATTTAAATTCTTAAAAGAATTCAAACTCATTTAAATTCTCCCGCGAGATTCGCCATGTTTGGTAGTGTGATTTAGTTCCAAAATTGACCACATACACAACACAAGCAGACACGAAAAGAATGCGATAATTTAATTTAATTTAATTTCTTTTTTAGATTCAAAAAAGCAGTTTGAATATTTCTTTGATGATACCTTCGACGGTATAAATATCATACCTACCTAGCTTTAATTATTATCTTTAAATCATCTTTGAAGATGTTGAAATCTCTTAAAACAAATTTGTAGGTTATGTTCTTTTCTTTTTCTTTTTACTAATATTTCTTTATACAAACGATTGACAGTATTTCTGCTCATACCTGTTTTCTTTTTCAGTAAATAATCTTTTATAAAATATAGTTTTAGTTTTTATTTGAAATAAAGATTACTTATAAGGCTTATAAGTAAGAAAACAAGTGAGAGCAGGTTATGTCAAATTTGACGTCCCTGTCATTTTCGAGCAGCTGATCCAAGCTGATCACAGCTGATCTTGTTTCACTCTTGTTTTCAAGATTGTGAATCAAGAGTCGTGCAATTTTTGAAGTTGAAGATTTATTTTTAGTGCGGTGCAATGGTGCGCGTGTCTTCAATGAATCGTCACTATCGTTTGTCTTCCGATTCGTTTTAATTAGGAACATAGTGCTAGAAGCTTTCGCTTCTTGTTGATTTGTGTTAAGAATTCGACGTAGTTCGAGGAGATTTTCATGCACCTCGTCTTCCCTAGGACCACAGATCATCGTCAAGGCCGAGGAAAATGCGGAGAACAAAAGCCAGCATTTTTCACGACATTTATAATCAGCCGTACGATGATTGCTCGCGAGTTAAACTCTATTCCAGCAGCAAAGGTGATTTTCTTTAGGTTACGTTTACAATTTCCCGGAATAGAAATGAATTTTCTAGAACCGAGAGGTTCAAGTTTATGAGATTGAGAATGACGTTTCAAAATTTGGAGTAGAATTGTATAATTAAAATGCCGTTTTATGTTTACAGCGAGTCTTCAAATGATGCAACGCATGTCATTATTGAAGAGATTGAAAGTACATGATGGATGTGTCAATTCAATTTGTTGGAATAACAGCGGGGAATTGATATTGTCTGGAAGTGATGATCAGCATCTGGTTCTTACGAATGCTTATACTTATCAGGTATTTTTTATAATTTATGCCTGTTTTATTATTTTATTTCATTAACAATTTAATGAGTTCTTTATAGTTGTGCTAACTAAGCTACTGAATTTGGTACTGACAAACATATCAGAAATGAAGAAAGAAATTGTAAGATTTACGACTTTATTAGTCTCCTTATATTGTACGTTTATTATAATGAAAAAACTGATATTTTCATCGTTTTACACCGAAAAAACGAATTTAAAGTTAGTTCAGAACTTGAAGAAATAAAAGTATTCATGTAGCATGGTAAGCTTTTAGTTATTTTTGCGTTTTTAAGTTTATTATAGCGTACTAACGTGGAGATGATTCATTAAAATGGATAACGAAATTGAAATTGATAACCAGAGTGAAATGTTATTAAAAATTGCTACAATTTCAATATGTAACACATTTTTGCTTTTGATTACCATCACTATGATTCAAATGTTTAGTGCCTATCACATTTTTCATTCAATATACTGAGTCACTTATCTGAACAGTGTACACACTGAACACGTGTTCTGATTTGTATTTAGGTACTACAAACCTATAATCTACAATTTTTTTACTAAAATCTCACGACTCCATCCTCCTAAGATCTTCTTTGTTTAATTTTCAATCAGTCATAAGTTTCAGTGTCACGTGAGGTAGTTATTTTTATCACTTTGATGTTCAAGGCAAACTTGTTAAAATAGTGGAGCAAAAATTGCCAAGGGTCATGCCAAGTTGTTTCGAATAAATGAAATGTCTTCACCAACTTTTCATTATACGACTTTATTTTCTTTAAAAGGATTTAGAAACTGAAATTAACGCTATTGAAACATACAAATCTATGTAAGTTCATTTTACATTTTACTCCTGCATGCAGTGTAGTACTTTTTTTTAGAAATTCCATGATAATAATACTCAATCATTTCTCATTAAATAGAATCATATCTATTATTAAAGATATTTTGGAAACAGTGGATGAGAATAGAAATTAGATAAAAATAGTTGGGGTGGATTTGCGATAGAATTTTTTTGGAATTTGAATACATATCAGTGAAATCTTTTCAAGGAAATAACATTTCTATCAATTCGCTTTTGTCAAGGTCTGACATTGGCATATACAGAATTGCAATGTGTTTGCCAAAGAGATCGAAACCTTAGCGCGTTTACGCTCCGCTCTAATTTTACTATTCTAATCTCTTCTTAATTTATATTTTTAGGAAAAAATCCCTGATCCAAAATATGTCAGGGGTTTTGCAGGAAGCAAAAAAATTTGTTTTTAAATTTTTTGTCTTCGGAAACTTTACTATATATATACTAATCCGTTTTTTATTAATTTTGGTTTATTTTATTTTATTTCAGGTATTAACAGACTATAAAACCAGCCATAGAGCAAATATTTTCAGTGCTAAATTCTTGCCTAATACTGGAGATCATCGCATTGTATCATGTAGTGGAGACGGAATAATTCTTTACACAGGTATGATTCCGTAAATTATATTTCTTCCTCTGTTGCCAATTCTGTTATTTCTGTCTTAATTGTTTTTAAAACAAATATTTCGTGCTGATTTTTTAGACCTGATGAGAAGAACAGAGACGTTTCACAATCAATTTAATTGCCACAGTGGAACGACTTACGAAATCGCTACAATACCTGGTGAACCTCATAATTTCCTCAGTTGTGGTGAAGATGGAACTGTAAGATGGTTCGACCTTCGAATAAAAGACAAATGCCATGAGCCTCGGTGTAAAGAGGTAAACCTTTTTCTTCAATTCTCCATCTTAAAACAATCTAACTCAAAATGTGAATATTTAGATTTTATTCCAGCAATATATAACGTAATTAATTTCTTATCTTATTCAATCAGGATGTGCTCATTTCTTGTCAACGAGCCGTAACTGCACTCTCTGTTAATCCTGTAATGCTTCATCAAATCGCTATTGGTTGTTCGGACAGCACAGTCAGAACCTTTGATAGAAGAATGCTTAGTACACAGGCCACAGGTAAATGAAAAGGATTTTTATTGATTAATATTTTTTTTTTATACAGATTATATGTATATAACTAATGATATTACATTCTTACAGGTTGGGTAGATAATGGCACCACATCAAGACCATTATGCAGTTTCACTGTACCTGAATTTGAAGGAAATTCCTATAGAATAACATCCTTAAGCTATAGTCCGGATGGCCAAGATGTCCTCGTTAGTTACAGTAGCGATCATCTTTATTTGTTCAGCGTAAAGGTACCTCTTTCACTGTTCTTGGTTAAATTAACTAACAAAAATTAAATTTCTATAACTATTTGAATTTCGTAGGATCAAGGAGGCATACAATTAAAGAAAAATGCTTCGCTTGGAAAGGGAAAAGGCAAAAAGCATCCTTTGCGATCTCCACAACCAGTTCGGCGTTTAAGATTACGAGGTGATTGGTCCGATACAGGACCAGATGCCCGTCCAGAACGTGAAGGGGGCAGACGTAGTGGAACAGGTAAGCTTGTATTTTTTTATTCTTTTATTTTAAGGATCGTCAGTGAAACTAAATTTCCTAAACATTAGACATTAATATTTAATACAACAATTTTTCTTATAGAAATCGCTCAAGCCAGACCCGTCCTTCACACTTCTCTCATGCAGAGAATGACTGACGTTCTTAGCAGAATGTTGAACGACCCAGCAACTAGGGCTGCCTTAAGTGGAGGAGGTGAAGATAGTTTAGAAGGCGTTATGGAACAGCACGTTGAAAATAATCAGAGTAATAGTGAGAATAACGGGGAAAGCCACGTCGAGAGAAATAGCGAAAGTGAAAGCGCAGAAGCTGGTAGACCACAAGGTGAGTTTAATAAAACACTTTTCCTCCTTTGAGAAAATTATTTCCATGTATAATAATTTGTATTTTTTAAATAGATAACGACGTTAGTAATGAAGAAAACGAAAACCAGTCAAGTGAAGAAGCAGGAGGAATAGAAAATACGAGGGAAGAAAGTGGTGGAGTTCAACCGACGGGTAAGTATCTTCAAGAAGTTTCAGAAATAATAGTGAATGAAATTGTAAAGTGATTTGAATTCTGTGAGACCTATTCATTATTTTTCATTTAAGAGAACGTTGATCCCGTCGTTGAAGTGAAGCCCACAACAAGTAAGGATGTATATAATCAAGTAAATATGCACCAAGGAGAATTGAAAAGCGAGAAAATTGAGATTCAGAAAACAAACGAGGCAGCATCTACAAGTGCAGAGTCTGTTGAAAGTAAACCTGTTTCTAAGTCTGAGACTGTTCCTATGGAAACTGAATCTAGTCATGTAGAGGAGGCAAGTCCTCTTCAATCCTTTATCTTGAGTAAACGACAAAAAGCTCGAATTACGGCCGAAAGTGGAAGAAGCGAAAATGTGATGGGTTCCTCCAGTACAGATGTAGAAAGTAGTCACGAAGGAAGCATAATGGAAAATCTTCAAGACAGACTTACGACGATGAGAGACGGATTTTTCGAGAGGTATGATATGTATCTCTTATTTTTATTCTTTATTTAGACAATAAATCAATATCGACAAGAAATTACTATTAAAGTTTTTCTTTGGTGAATTTCAGGCATGGTAGTGAACCTGCAGTGAGTTTAACATATTCGGACAAAAGTTCAACTAACGCTACCATTTCTCTTGGAGTTGCGGATGAAGTAACACGCGACAGTTATCATCCAGGTACTTTAATTTTTAATTTAAAATATTAATAAAAATTCGTTTTATACCATTAATTCTTGATTCTTTAAATCTTTATTTTTTAGAACCCTCTATTAGTCAAACTAATAGGGTAGAAATGACTGATGCAGGTCCAAGTTGTTCATGTAATAGTCAATCTAATTTTAATCATATCAGAGAAAGTAAGTGTACCTTTGTTATAAAATAAAAACTCGTTCAAAAATTGATATTTTTAGTAACTTTGTAATAAAAGCTCTCAACAAACAATGTTTCAGGAACAGAAGAAGATGTATATAATGACAGCGATGATGAAGAAATGGAATCGGAAAGAAGGTGCGTAAATATAATAGTTAATTTAAAAAATGCGTCAGTAGTTTTAATAATTATGCATTGTGATAATTTATTAATTTTTCAGGCTTGACAACGCTATTGAAGTTGAAATGGATGAAGCAATCGCTAATGCCCGTTCGTCTCAGGGTGACGAATCCTTCGATGAATCGAACCTCACAGACCTGCATGTCAAGCAAAAATATATGGGACATCGCAATGCAAGGTATGCACTTATATTTTGCACCTTACAAGTGATTGATGCATTAACTTAATTAACTTATTAAAATATTAAAATATTAAAATATTGTGAGGAAAATATCTTCGACATTACATATTTGAAGAAAATTGAATTTTAAATTCTGATTTACTCTGGAAATACTCAAAAATAATTCTTTGCATGGAATGTCAATCTATACATAAATTTAATAGGGATCAAAATATTCAAAATAAATTTAAACCAGTAGCCAAATATTATGAGTTTAACATGAAAGTTGATCCCAAAAAAGGATAGAAATAAAAAAAGTACCTAAGTTTGCAAATGAAAAATTTCCGGAAGATTAGTAAATCTAGAAAGTGATTTGGGTAAGTTTTTGTTGAAAAACGCGTTCATGTGTCTACATGTTTGTCCTGCTAACAAGTTAGATGAAAAAAACTCGATAGCGAGACGTTCGTTAGTGATTTAACTTGGCGCCAAAGTCCGCCGGATGTAACAGTATTGGATTCTCTTTGGCGAAGCACGAGACGTAATCCTTTTTGAAGCGTTGTATCTGCGACTAAACGCGACAATGTCAGCGAGATTCTTCTCTTCCATTTTGTCTGGAGAAAACACTACTCAAAAACTTACAAAGTCCCAAAAAAGCCTTCGAGCGGACTGGGTCATTTAGAATCAACCCAACCAACTTTCTCATCTTTTGCCTTCCCTCGTTTGACTCTAGTTTCTTTAGGACAATGATCAAAGAAGCGAATTTCTGGGGCGATGATTACGTCATGTCTGGTAGCGATTGCGGTCACGTCTTTGTCTGGGACAGAGAAACTGCGAAACTTTGTATGCTTCTCGAGGCCGATCAGCACGTTGTCAATTGCCTCCAACCCCATCCTTTTCTGCCGATGCTGGCTACTTCCGGGATCGACTACGATGTCAAGTTGTGGGCTCCAATCAACGTGGAATCCAATTTCGATGAAAACTTCGCGGAAGATGTATGTTTAAATTTAAATTTAAATTTATGGAATTTCGAGAAAGTTTATGAGATTTGAAGGTATCGAGATGACTCAATGCTTCACACAAATGTAATGATAATATGTTTTTTATAGCTGCAAAAAAGAAATGCTGTTATGCTGGAAGAGACCAAAGATACGATCACAGTACCTGCCGTATTTATGATCAGAATGCTAGCCTGTCTTAATCAAATTCGAAGAGGTGAGGTTTGAGAAGCTTATTTAGACTTTTTTAAATGTGATAATCATTTACTGTAATTTGACAAATTGTACTTTTTTCACTATATTTATCTAAAATCTAAAAAAGCTATATTTTCTCTTTTAATTCCAGGGAGAGGTCGTAGGAGTAGAAGCAGCGATGAAACGGATGAAATGCGAGGTGGCTAAAGCACTCACACTTCCTCATAATGATGAAAATCTTTTGATAGCCATTTTGACATTATATTTTGAGGGCCCACGCATTAATTTCCCTTTTCCTTTGAAATGCTCAACAAAAATTTTTTAAGTCTTCGCAAAGAACGCATAGTCTACATAGAAGAATGCCTATATTTTGTAATATCCCGCCGAAGAGAATTTACATACTTAGTTTGGAATTGATTTTAATCTCTATAAGGAGAATTTTTTTAGAGAAATGTAGATTTTGCAGCTAAGAGAATACAAACTTCTAGAAAAAAGTTACACCAAAAATGTTATTTTCCGTATGAAAGGGAAACAGTGAGTTTTTGCATTTTTATCCCGATTGAAACTAGAGTGAAAATAGTATCGGACTGTTTAAAAATCATATCCACTTAGTACGACGTATTATATCCTTTGCGTGCAATACCAAAAGCGATAGAGTAACAGGTTGTGAGATTATAAATTAAAGCAAATTCTTCAGAGGTACATCGGACGGAATTGTCATTCTGCTCTTAAAGTTTGAAGCATTTTGCAATAGCGTGTCGAAATGTGTGCCTTAATTGTATCGATAAATTATAAAAGTTGAGAGAGTGGTCACTGGTATTTGGAGAATTGAATTGAATGAATTAAAAGGTAACTTTGCGTCTACAACTTGAGATCTGTATCGTAAACGTCTTACACCTCTGGAGGATTTCTTAATTTACTGTAGATAGGTTTATTAGCATTAAGCACAAGTTCCTGGAGTAACTTGAAATTTTAGACACTAGGTTTATAGCGAAGAGTGCTTTTGCCACAATGCTTTTCAAACTTACATTTCATGTGGATACTTTTACAGAAAGAAAGTAAATTGTAGGCATTTTGTTAATAATAAAAGCTTCGAAAGAATGCAACTTTGATCTTTTAACTTCTCTTATCTTATTACTTGTGTAGTTTTAATTGTAGCAATTTGAAGTGAATGGCCGAGGGCAACTGAGATTCTATTTCGTCACTGTGGAATAAACTGGATAGCAGAAAGAGTTCACAACAAACGAAATTTCAATGAGAAGTCTTCCATTGATAATGTCGTCGGCAACAAGTAAATTGTTTTTCAGTTTTGCAAAAACGTTTCTAAATAATGTGAAAAAAGTATCAGTGATTAAGTCAAATATGCGACGTTATTCTATGAATGCAACACCGGGCCATACGATTGAGGTAATTTTTGAATAAATTAATAATTGAATATTTATATAAGTAGCTTGTTGACGGGTGAAACAGATAATCTTGCAATGTTTTTTCAGGAAGGAAAAGTCCATGTTGATGGTATTGATATCAACTGCGTCCAGGTTGGTGCTGGAGAACATCCGGTTTTATTGCTGCCAGGTGTAATGGGTAAGTTTCTATTTAAAAACGAAAACAAATTTTTAAACGATAAGTGAAGCTTTCTTAAAAATTTTCCATATTACTCACTTCAGATCCGGGAGATTGTTGAACTGTAATATCAGTGGAGTATTTTATCAGGAGAGCGTAGCAGCTGTATAACATATACATACCGTAAATTGATAAACAATCTTGCGTTGATAAATAAGTTAGTTAAATTTTGTAATATCTTTGAAAGTATTTTACAATATTGTTCAAATTTCTTTTGCGCAAATATTAAAACAAAAACGATATCATTTTTCATCTTTCTGCTTCTCGTGCTGTCGCATATTCTGTGAGCAAACATTTTGAAATGAAAATGTATAAAATAAATTACAAAATATAATATTTTTTAGGAACATCCTGGACGGATTTCAAACCACAAATAGAGAACTTATCCAGAGATAAATTTAGAATTGTAGCATGGGATCCACCAGGATATGGAAAGTCTAGACCTCCAGATCGAACTTTCCCCAAAGATTTTTTTGAACGAGACGCTGTTTGGGGATGTAATTTAATGAAAACTCTGGGTCATTCACAATTTTCGTTGCTTGGTTGGAGTGATGGTGGCATAACGTCCTTAATTCTCGCTTCCAAATTTTCGGAAAACATTAGAAAAATGATTGTAGTTGGTGCCAACGCCTACGTTTTACCTGATGAACTTAAAATGTATGAAAGTAAGTATTGTTTTCAATTGAATATATATTTGTAAATTTTCATTAGGATATCTTAGATAAAAATTGATTAAAAACAAATTACTTTTAGAGATAAAAAATATAGACACTTGGTCAGCGCGAATGAAGGAACCTTTATTGGCTATATACGGTGAAGATTATTTTAGAAAAACCTGGGAAGCGTGGATAGAAACAATGATAGAACTCTACGAGAAAAATAAAGGTGACATTTGCAAAGATCATGTCGCTAGGATAAAATGTCCCACTTTAATTGTACATGGAAAAAAGGATGTTATGGTGGATGGAGAACACCCGATCTATTTAAACAAGCATATTAAGAACTCACAGTGAGTATATACAATCTATACTTAAATACTTAAAATTATACTTATATTCTTAAAATACTTTAAAACTTAATACCTACTTAAAATATAATGCAACTAGTTGGAAAAAATCTAGAATAAATATACTTATTTTCAGAGTTAAAATCTTTGAGAAAGGAGCTCATAATCTGCATTTGAGATATCCTGAAGAATTTAATAAATTAGCAACACAGTTCCTTATGGAAAAATCGAAGTTTTAAAAATAATACTTTTTTAAAAAATCTTAAACGAACGAAACTAAAATGGAAGTAAAATACTTTATAAGGTTTAAATAAAATACGTATTATAGGTTTAAGTCTCTTTTATTTTAGGCGTTCATATAATTTTCATATCACTTTGTAGAACCCGAATAATTGCAAAAGAGATAGAAGTTCTCATATTTATATACAACTTTATTGCTGTTTATTGCTATTATTCCTTGATTTCAATATTGGGTACTCTAAGCAATTGATCGGTTAAAATTGAATTTATTAAACGAAAAAAGACAAGTCCCGGCGCAAATATACAATTTCTACAATAACCAATCGTCAATTAATTCTCGCTTTTTACAAGGCAACTAAAATTCGTCTTTTATTATAAAAATTGTCAATATAAATATCTCCAAAATGAGAACCGTTCATGGAATGTTTTCTAAATTACTTAATTGAATATTTACAATTAATCGAACTTGAAGAAAGTTAGAATTGGCACCAAATGTGATTAAAACTATTATTTGTCACTTGCACTCGAACGCACGGGACTTAAAAAGCAAGACGGTCTTTACAAATTGACAATAAAATTGATTTATCTCGACTAATAATTGTCCTGTTCTTGTTGAATTGTATTTAAATTATTAAAATTAAAGGAGACTGTTAGATAATATAAATATATTCGTGAGTTTAGTCTCTTTGCGATTTACGTAAATCTCAAACCCATCCTATCCTATCCCCTTCATTTTCCCATTTATCTTGTCTAATTGGCTCGATAAATTAGCTGCCCTAATTCAGTTCTGCAACGCCTGTGCACTAAGTAATAGTAATGTGTCAAGAAAACCATCGCTTACAGATAAATTGATTGAAACCTTGAAACTAGATCTACTAGAATTATTAGGTACAATGTTGTCTACAGTTACGCATCTCAAATCAGCTTCGAAGGCCCGCGAAGGTTACTCGCGTTCATTATCCATTTACATATACTATTGTGCATATAAATACGTATCGACATTTATATTCAGTGCGTATACGTACTCATGCTTTGGACACTCGTCCAAATCTTAAAAGAAATATGGACAGTTTTCATTAAATCTCTAGTCGATATCAATTGCATCTGGATCATTATTCTTTCACGCTAAATAAATATTTACAGGGATATTTACATTTAACATGTACACTTTTAAAATTGATTCGCATTGGCTATTTACCAACGAAACTCGCTAAATCCTCCTCACAATTTTTTGCTTGAGATTCAATCTTCGGCTTCATATTCAACTCCTTCAGAATTCATCAAGTTTCGTTTTGAATTGCCTTCATTATTCCATGAGAGAATTTAAATATTTGTTTTCGCAGCGATTACAATAATTTAGTTACAAATTATTATTTAATATATAATTATTATATAATAAATCTTTGATTAGAAGAAAAATAAAAACTTAAATGACTATTAAATTCTCTTCAACCCTCAGTTCTCGAGTGACGGATTTACATGGATCTTACCGTAGTTCTTAAAACATAAAGATGAAGTCGTAAATGGCAATAGTAAAAATCGCTGGGATAATGGCATATCCAAATTTTATTCTAATTTTCTTAAAATTTTGTCAAAATTAGATACTATTAAGTAGTTATGACTGCCGAGATAAAAAAATACAATAATTTGTGTGTTTTACGCTGAATGAAAATAGAAGCAAGCGATTGCAACTAGTTAGGAGTAGAAAAGCGTTGGGACTCTAGACTATTTCCAGTTTGATGAGTAATGAAAATGTGCAAGTTGAGTTTCTTTTGAAGAATATCCACTTGAACAAAGGCACGCTTGAAATAGGTAACGTTCTTTGAAAAAATATTGTCATTAAAAAATAAAAGTTGCTCACCCCCAGTCGTTCTCGCGTATCACACAAAAACAACAATAAATACAAGCATCGCAAATATATGTCCTACGTCTATACAATGTACATTTAAAATTGAATTCTCCTTAATCTGAGTATCCGAAGCTACTACCGATTTCCCTGATTATAAAAGTTATGTGTGGACTAGCAAGTCCGCTTCCTTTCTGGTGACTTCCTCCGTTCAGTAGTATGCTTCCAATTTAAACTGACCAAGGATTATTTTTACATCGTGAAAAGTGGGTCTCTTCTCTGGTTGCAAGTCCCAAGCCTGTTAAATCATTAATCATTTTCTCATTCTAATCAGGAATTATTCTAAGAAAACTCTACAACTATATCCTACTTTTGTTTCAGGCAATAAAATCATTTTATGATGTGCAAACATTGAACTTTGTGGTAATTCCGCAAGGGTTAAAGTTTAGCAAATTTGAATAGTAAAATTGTAAATTTCCAATAAAGAAATAACAGTTATTTTCAAACGTACTTGTTTCATGATCTCGTAGATTTCTGCAGGACATCCATCAGGTGCTTCCATTATGTTGCCCTCTTCTACACTTTTCACAACGTCTGCCAATTGCTGAAATTATTTTCAGCATTATTGGCAAAGGCTCAAAAACAAACTTGTGGAATATGAACGAACTTTTAAAGAATTTTCCTTAAGATACTCACTAATCTGGAATATGGTACACGGCCGAAGGAGTAAATTTCCCAGAGGAGAATTCCGAAGCTCCACATGTCAGACTTATTAGAAAATTTCTATAAATAAAAATAAGACAATTATTATTTAATAAGGGTGCAGGAAGCTGCAGAATTACATTAAGTTCTTATTTAGTTTTAAAAGAAAGAGAAAGGAATAAGTGTGTGAATTACGTTGTGCTTTAAAGCTTCGGGTGCGGTCCATTTTATGGGAAGCTTTCCACCATCGAGGCTAAAGTTTTCGTCTCGTGCCAAACCAAAGTCCGAGACTTTTGCAGTTCCATCTTCAGCT
Organism: Synergus coniferae; assembly: GCA_032164275.1. Classification (NCBI taxonomy): domain Eukaryota; kingdom Metazoa; phylum Arthropoda; class Insecta; order Hymenoptera; family Cynipidae; genus Synergus; species Synergus coniferae. The sequence goes on from JAUEJJ010000046.1 coordinate 8,765,780, forward strand.
ACGAGAACGTTTCTTGCGGCTAAATCTCGATGCACGACATGTCTAGATTCTAAGTAAGCCATTCCAGCACATGTATCACTGGGAATAGAAAAATTTTTCGAATATATGACTTGCTTCGATGCTTTAAAATAAAATGATTTTTATAAAAATAAATTAGAAGAAAAATGAAATATTCATTGTTTAACATTAAGAAAAGTTTCTTACTATGCAAAATTAATTTGATGCCTCTGGGTTATGTGCAACCTTCCTCTGGATCTGAGATAATCCACTAGCGATCCATTGCTCATATACTCTGTGACAAGGTACATATGTTGATTGTTGAAAACGAGACCAAGAAGCTTGACCAAATTGTCGTGAATCAAAGAGGTCATCAAACTCGCTTCAGCTAAAAATCTTTGCGCCGCTTCGCTGTTGTCCTTCAACTTTTTCACAGCGACTTTTTCGCCTTGATAATAACCAAGAAGAACGTCACCAAATTCTCCTTTCCCTATACACTCTCGCAGTTCCAATTCGTCGGTTTGAATGACCCAGCCAGCTTGTACAAAGGCTTGTGGGTCGACGCAAAAGTCCTGCTTGCCCTGTTTTGGCAGCGATTTTGTTAATTGCGTACACAAACCGTCTGCGTCTTGCTCGTAATGCTCGACGAGGAGTGCCAGGTTCTCGAAGAACTCCTCGTCGTCTATTGTTAACTGATTGTTTTTATATTTCACTCGGTAATGTTGCACGCGTCCCTGATAACACACACAAAGCGTATAATCGCCTGGAAAATTCGTTGACTCCCGAACTAAGAACAGGCCGTCTTCTCTGGGCCGCAACAACGTTTCTGCCGTTTCTCTTGATATCTTCCCGTGAAACCATCTAAAAAGAAAATACAAAATTGGGGATTAAAACTATTATCTTATTTCAGCAATCTTGAAAATTTCAACTACCGTCAACCGGGGTAATTATTATTCCTGTCTAGGCAGCTTTTTGAATAAAAGTGTCAAAATTCAAAAGTATGAAGCTGAAGTTGACTGCAACTTTTCCAGTCAGTAACTTTTCAAAATTTTAAGGGGTTTTAAGGGATTTCATTTGACGTCTATCACATTGAAGTCAAATCCTTGAAATTTTCTAAAATAATTTAAAGTCCCTGTGAATAAATCCAATAAATGTCAAATAAATAAATAAATAAAGTTCGCCAATGTAGATGTCAGAAACTTCATTCCAATTAAAAATTGTTTATATTTTATTCCATGACTTTCAGGTCATGCAGCCAGGTTTTGTAGCAACCCTGAACTCATTTTGTCCCAAAATTACCACGGTTATAACAGTGTAAGAGATTGTCAGCTGATATACGTACGGCATAGCATTTAGCTTTACTTCATGTCTAGGATTCAAAGGCAAGACATTGTTTCCAGCATGATTACCAGCAAGATTGCCAGTGCTAGTAGAGTTGGAAGTGATGATGACTGGTGCAGAAATAGCATTAATGTGTGAACTTAAATTTTTCGAAGTAAGGTTCGTGTGTGTTGCCATGATTGGAGATACTGGATGGGAAGGAATGTTGGAAGCAGTTAAGTTAGAAGAATTTGAATGTTGAGTAATGTTATGTATCAGGGAATGAGAAGTTATGGTTGAAGGGATAGTGTGGTGATTTTGGTTGCCATCAAGTTTTGCTTGGCGGGCTGGTGCTGATACATTTGGGTAGACACCACCCGCATTATGATACGTTGGCATTACTGCTGGCGCCAGGGTAGGCGATGATCTTCTGCAAACAAAAATATAATCGCATCATTAATATAGTTGAATTATAAATGAATTTAATAGTCTACAAAATTAAATCTCTAGAATATGGATGGTTTTGCAATGAAAAGAAAAACATAATTGAAAAATGATAAAATTTCCAATTTTAATGCAGACTCATCATTGACCTCATTTGAAAAATTAATTCATATCCTAAATCATCGAGTTCATACTACAATAGAATTGAATGCAACCTTCGCGTGGGAAGTGCACTTCGTTAAATCAGTGTGACACGACTTTTAGAAAATTAAGGCGCTAGCTTAAGAAGCTATTGTTTTAATGCATATCCTCGCAATCAACGTCTACGCGTCTACGTGTCTTGATCCACTCTTGGAAACTGTTTATATATGAGAATATGTGCGAAAGAATGAGTCAGACTCACGTATTTTCACAGTCGTTATGAAATGATTAAACTATCTGAGTAAACATAACTTTTTTATCGTCACTTCGCCTTTTATTTCCTTCAATATGTACGAATAAAAAAAATGTTTTTTCACGTACTTTTTCTCTTTTTTTTTTAAATTTAATTTATCTATAACCAATCTGAAAACGTCCTAATTTATTCATTTAAAAATTCATTAATATACAAATGATTCAATTCTATAGTTCAGATTCCTTTTAAACTTAATTTTAAAATTGGATTCTCGCTTGTTCAAAGTAGAGTATATCTTAAGATATACTCTAGCAGGGAACTTTGCAGACCTCAGTATCTATATGGTAATTGATTCTGACTTTGAAATTGAATCTTGAGAACCCATCAAAGGAAATTCAGTTCTAGAGAATTGTTTTATGGTCAAAACTTCAGAGCAGTAATTATTAACACATTTTGTTTTACAAATTCTTTCGTTATTTTTAACATTAAAAGAATTTAAATTTTAAAAAAATTGATTCTTAAAACAATTTATAAAGATATTTCTTGTTAGAATTGTTATAAGTATAGTCACAATTTTCCTTGAATGTAAAATACAAGTTTCCTTTTTAATGAAATAACCTTTAAATGTTTTCAGACATGAAAAAAAATATTACAAGCAATAAGCAAGAGGACACTAGTAATAAATATACGTTTGCATTAACATATAAATGACAAACGTAAACATTCTCGAGTACATTTCAAATATTTGTTAAACATTTTCTCTCGAGGGAAAATAAATCAACATAAATGCTTTCAAACCAAGCTTCAGTGCCTTGAAATATCGTGCCTTTCTTCGACTTTGAAATATAAAGTCAAGAATTCTAAATTTCTCTCAAATTATAATTCCTCATGATTTTAGCGCTTTTCAAATGTGAATTTTAATTGACGAATTTAATTACAGACTTCGTCAATTTCAATTTATATTTATTTCTGATAGTTCTTCCTGTGAATAGACTTTCGTTGATAATTAAATTTCGATAAAAGATGCGTTTGAACGAAGAGGCAAGATATCAGTAGAGAGCAAATATTGAATAATTCAAATGGAGTTTATCCTTGGTAGGCGCCTGATGTGACGACAACGTTATGTCACGCAAAAGTGTATACTATATAGTTGCAGCCGGACATACTAATATCTGAATTCTCCTTATGCAATCTCGCCATGCCTGTCACTTTCCCGATATTTTTAAGTTGACATCCCAACCATCGTTACGTTTTGATTGAATCCGCTGGAAGTTAATTCAAGCTAAATCAAGTTGAATCGATAGATACCAGGGCCCCCAGAGGCTAAGGACTTGGAACCAACCATCCAGCAAGTTCTAATACCATCTCGTTACCGGATGCATAAACTCAAAAAAGGTGAACCCTGTAAAATTATTTATCTTCATTATATATCTTTATTATGTGTTTTTACCTCAGGATTGTTATAATAACAAAATATAGATACCAAATAAAAATGATTAATTTCAATATCCAGACTATTTTGCTCTTTCCGAAATTTAAATATCTTGTGGTTGAAGTTCTGAATATTCAAATGAACGAATTTTTGTATTAATTGAATTTTAAACTAATTGATTCATTTGCATTGCAAATAATTCTGTATGAAAGAAAATTTTAATATTTATTTTCATTTAGAGTTAGAACAATATTTTTGGATAAAATAGAATTAGGAAAAATCTTTTGGTTCATTTGAATGTTCAAAACTTCTGGTAATATCTGCCCGATCTAAATCGCGACATGTGCCAGTTTTCAGAGTTTCAAAGACCAAAGGCATGAAAAGGTGTCATGGAATACTTTCCTACAAAAAGCAACCTAACACATTTTTTATAGAACTTTCAAAGCCTAGGGTTAAATTCCATTTTATATGACAACCCAGCCCTGACTTACTCTTCAATAAATTATTCAGTAAGTGTAAGCCTTACATTCCATAGCAGTTACTGAAGACTTTTTTCTTTATTTATTTGATTTTTTTCTTCCTTATTTTGATATTATACTCAAGATGATACCCACATTATTTAGGAAGTTGTTCGCAACCGTATGACATTTTCTTCGTACTCGCGAAAAAAAGAGAGGCCAACGTATCTACTTCGCTTACACCGAGCTTTACCCAAGGGACGTGGTTTGGATCCTAATTCAATGCTGCCATAATAAATATTCGTGGAGTGGACATTTTTTAAGCTAAGAATTTGCATGAATTTCTCTTATTATTAGAGGCAAATCTTTTACTCATCCGAAATACAAAAGGCTTTTTTAAAATATGTATCTTTAAAATGTCTACTCTTTATATCGAATTCAAAGCCTTTATAAATTAATATTTCCTGATCATTTGAAGGATTACTAAAATCTAGGAAACAAATTCCTGGTCAAAACAAACATTTAAACTGAAACTCTTCTTTAAATCAAATGTGATCCAATTTCATCAACCGATTTGGTCCATCAATCTTTTTTTTTTCATCGTCTGGGGTGCTGTCACGTTTAGAAAATTGTTAATGAGAATCAACGGATGTTTCGCTTTTAGGCGACCATTAGGGTTTTATCGACTGGAAGCTGTAAGCGTATCATATAGATGACATCATTCGCTCAAGGTCAGTTAAAGGGGCACAAGATCAAAATGGAGTACAATATCCGTACAGTCCCAATAATATAAGCCATACTATGAAATAAAAGGAATAAATTAAACATCAAATTTACAATAATTATTTTCAATTATGTTTAATTAAATAGACTTGATTTTCACTTCGCTTTTCAATATTCAGATTAACCTTGAAGTGAAATCACGTCGTATTCATGAATCACTACATTCTTGTAATTATTATACAATTATGAATTCAATTTTAAATTTAAATATTTCCAAATTATAATTAGAGAATTCGATAATAGGTCATTTCTGATAGCAAGAATGCTCGTAGGGATGAATTGAATTTCAAAATCAAAACGTTTACAACTAAACCAGCGTTTATAGCAATTTTTTGAGACATTTACAAATTGAAGTGGATTTTTTTCTATTAGCAAGACTCAATCGTAGGAAAAAAGATATATTTTTTTTTTGCTTGGTAAGCTAACAGTACACGTAAAGTAAGCGTTGCTGTATTCCACAATCTGCCGTTTTCCATCTGGCGTCATGCAAAGAATAAGCAGTAGGTGGGTAGTGGGTACACGCACACACAGTTTTCATTCAATGGGTTCTCGCATCAGATTCCCGAATGAACTTCCGGAGTGTCCGAGAAACATCCTCTCCAGCGTAAAAGTAAACCAAAGTGGTCTTTTCTATATGTAAAATGTCAGACTGTAGAAGAAGTCAGGTGTTATAGCGGTGGGAGATTAAATTGACTCACCTACATAACAAATTTACTGTCCATCCTTCATGAGTTGCTATCTTCTGAAAGAAAAAAAAAACAATTTTAAATTAATCTTTAATTCATATAATTGTAATTAATTTATATAATAAAACATATAATCAAATCCTGAATTATTTTTAATTCTGTAAGTATTTTTGAAATTAAAAAAAATTCGAACATTGTTTAATTTTAAATTCCAGAAGTTGGCCCATAAATAATTTACCACGTGATATTTTACAATGCCATTATACGATCAAACTGCAAGTAGGTAGGAGCACTTTGACATAATTTAGCGAAATTTAGAGACCACTAGAGTCTAGTGGTGGAAAGAAGTAGTAGAGAAGAGAAGTGAGAGTTAAGATTAATTGCTTAGCAATTTTATTTGCCATCAAGAAGTTCAAAGCATAAAATAAGATTTATTTTAAATTAAATAATTATTGAGTCAATAATGATTCACATATCTTAAAATTATTCTTTACAATATGTAACTAGTTTTTCAGAACTTAATTATAAATATTAATTTTTAAGAAATTTTAACCGCTCTTTGACTTAACAGGGTTCAGATCTCTGATAAGGAAACTCGTTCCGAGGTTAAATTAATCAGGATAGAACGAAGCGTGTGAGAAAATTGTCCACTAGTGGAAATTGTACCAAGTAGGAAGTAAAACGTTGAAGCGTAAACATTTTACATTTGGAACCTTGCCAATAAAAAATATTTTAATACGTTACATCCGCCTTGAAAACTTAGGGTTAGATTAAATTTAAATTAATATTAATAAAACTTTTATTTTAAACCTTTTCTATTTAAAAATGTTCAAATGTTAAAACTAAGACTCCTAATTTGAAATTAAAATAAATTCTACATTTTTTAGGATTCAAAACTTGATCAATTTCAATTATTGTGACAATTTTCGTTTTTCATTAACCGAAAGAAAAGCAATTAAAGTATCAAGGAGGATATTATAAAAAGGGAAATGCGAATTTAAACAATACCACTTATCATCAATTAGTATAATTTATTGACTTAGGCCGGAGACTCATCTAAATAGATTGTATCGTCTCGATTGAGAAACTGAATACGACTTAACACTTAAGAACGCTTGCTAATCAGAGGTCATTGAAAAAGCAAATTTGAACAAATAAATAAGTTGCGATGCGCTTCTTATCTTCTTAATATAGATAAGTAGTTATCAACTATCTTACGACATCTCATTATAAGCAGATGAGAGCGACAATTAAAAAATTAAGTCTATTTTTTCCCCACAATCAACGGAAAGTTATAATTGTTTAAACGTCACCATACAAAAGGTACATTACACTTGGTGTGTTTATTATGTATTTACACACAGCTTTCTGCTGTTTTCGCAGTAATGAGAAACCGATCTTGACACGTCATTATATTCCTTTAGCTGACGATGACTTATGCAAGTTTTATGTTCAAGAAAGAAATTGAGATGTTGGTTGAGACGAAGAGATAAAAAAGTACATAAAGTAATAATAAATGATTTATCGAGTCAGGAATTTTATCGGTATTCAATTTCATAAATTTTTTTAGCCTCTTTAGGACCAACAGCTCAATAATTACTCGATTTATTAAAAAAAAAAAGAAAATTACTCCTGAAAATATGTAGAAGAAAGTTTGTTACTCACAAAGAGAAGTTTAGTGAAGTCGTTTCTTGTAAAAGAACAAATTATATACATATTTTAATTCGTTTCAGAACTTTTCTTTGCGTGAGATTAAGCAAAATAAAAATGTATCTAATTGTCGTATATCTACATTCTTGCAGGTGTATTGATATTTTTTTATCTTGAATGTTCTATTAATTTTAATGCAACAAGTTTATCTTTGCAATGAGAAATTATCTTGTTTTCAAGCCAATTTTTTGTTTTTCAGCTTTACTTCCTAATGCGAGTTTACTCAGTATTTTAATTTGCTCAGGAAGCAATATTTCAAACGTCGAAAGCCATTTAAGCCTCTAAAAATGCAATCTTATTTCTGGATATAGCCAGCGACTTGCCGAGAAGTCCCGAATCAAACCTTGGCATGAACTTTCTTAGCTCGCTTTAAATTTAGCGTGACGCTCTGAGCATGATAATAAGAAAAAAGCTTCCTTAATTACAAAAAGTCTTCTGTAAACACCCTTAAATATCACTTTGAAAATAAAATTAAATGGTTCGAATTCTCAATCTTAAACTATAAAAGCCTCTTTCATTCTCAATCAAGAAAGCTTCTTAAAGATTATGAATGGTTATTAGCTCTAGTATAAATTTGATAAACAATTCCATCAAATATACTAAGAAAACTAGGGAATGTAAAATATGTTTCTAAAAAAGACAATTATTATCAGCTGGAAAAGTCTTCTAAATTGGATGAGTTCCAAGATAGAAATAAATAATTCTGCTGAGAACCAAAATTCTTTTAAAATACTACATAATTATCCATCTTGATAAAATATTATATAATTTTAGAAACAAAAACAAAATAAAAAGTGTATTTTTCAGATATTTTAGCTTATGTAATCAATTTTAAAAGTAAACAATTGACATTTGCTCACAATATTAGTAAATTTCAATAAAAATGTTTGTTGAATAAATTAAAAGTCATATTATAAAACGAGTGACCTGTGTTTGTGGAGAATTGCTTACCCATTAGAAAAATAAATTTCTTATCCAGATTGAACAATTTGCAGACTTTTTTTCGTCTCAAAAAATCGCAAAAGAAAAAAAAGCAACCTGTTGACTCTACTTTTGTTTATAGTTTCGGAAAGAATTCGAATTAAGCGCGATAGGATTCAAATTGACATGTGTATGTGAGACACACACGTGTCCTCTGTGTATGTAATTTTGACTGCAAGTTTCGAGGCATTGCCTCTTCTGGAAATAGTGAAAGTCGGGCAATTTCTCTTGCTTTTTAACCGTGAGGGTCAGTCACTGCCTAGGAAAATCATAACTTCTATGCCAATATTTGTAATTTTTTGCAATTTCACGTGCCCATTTAAACGACACTTGCGCCTCCGAAAAAAAAAATACAAGCACCTGGGCACATTCCAGAGGCGTAAATAATGACATGCGTCAAGAATTTGACAGGATTTGAGAAACACGAAAGACCATAAAAAACATCTTCGTGGTTTTTTTTTTTTATAGAATGTGGGTTAGAAATAAGCTGCAATTTCATCGGGAAAAGCGAGACGTAGCGGTGATATTAATTTTAATCGCATTCCGAGCGGAATCGCGTCCGAAATTTGTTACTCACCCTGGTGATGAGTACGTCGATTTCCGTCCTAAGAAATCACTGGAGAACTTAGAAATATCACTGTCACTTTGATATTAAACGAATTTGCATAGAAATTACACTAACGAAGACCGATTGACACAAACACAACACCTTTCGGAGTGTCACCGTGTGTCACCAGTCACACACATTTCGGGCGAGCGGCCATTTTGCATTTGCCTTGCGCTGCCGTAATGCCGTAAAGGCGTGAACAAACCTGGAAATTTTTCCTTTTAGAAGCAGGATAACCAACCTTTTAGAGTTTTTTCGTACTTCTGGATGGAAATCTCTTTTTTGAAAACATATATTATCAGAATGAGAATTATCTCTTTCATTATCATTCACGACAATTTTTTAAAATGTTTTTTGCACTCCTAGGAAAAATTGCTTTTACTTTTCAAAGTGGCACTAATGGTACCCCTGTTTTAAAAAGTGCGCGAAATTTTAAATTCGTTTCCAGGAATTTAAAAAATGCAATAAATGAATGTTATTTATTCTTTGATATAAAAAATATATTTTCTGCAGATGGAGTAATAAAAAAAACATTAATCACTTCTAAAGAATTTTCCTTTGAGGATTTCTTTATGAAAATTAAATGCAAGCATCCCAGTGCTCCCAAAGTGGCACCCTGCGCGCGCAGCGCATTTTGGCTTCCGGCTGGAGAAATTCTACTGTTGGCTGTAATTTGGCGCGCAATTCAAAATCGAATTAAATTAATTCGATTTTGAATCGCACGCCAAATTTTGACCAATAGTATCAGATTCCTGCAGCGGATAGCTAAATTGCGCTGCGCGCGCAAAGCCGACTTTAAGAGCACGTGCCCTTTTGGCTTTTGCGCGGTTCGACTTCGGTTTCGGCAAGTTTCGGTGGTTTCGGTCATGGTTCGGCTTGTTAACTTGTTTGCCGAAAAAAGTGCGTTCTATTCGATAAAATTTTGCAATACAGCGTAATAAGAGTAATAAAACATAATTCACGTTATATTAAATGTAAAAAAAGTGAATTAATGATTTTCTAGTTTCTGAGCAAAAAAAGATGTCGAAGGTAAGTCATGTCATTATATAAACTGTATAAGGAAAATAAAATTAAGTATATTCTCTTTTAGTAGGTTAAGTTGCATGCCTCTATTTTTCAAGAGAAATATTTAAAAAGAGTGATAATTTTTGTAATTTATATTTAATTTATTCAAAATTGTATGAAATTAACTTCTTGTAAAACCTAATATTGTCCTTTTCGATGTTTTTTTTTTTTACAGGATATTAGATCGTATTTTATCACTTCAAAACAACAAGCCAGTAACTCTTCATCAAAGAAAACACCAGTAATTTCTTCAGATGAAGATGACGAGAAACCTTCTAAAACTTCCAAAAAAACAAAGGTTTTCTTCACTTATAGATTTTTAAATCAGTTTGTAACTTTCCACTTTTGAAGGAAAAATTTCTTATACTTATTATATTTAGATTACAGATAAAAGACGTAGAAAGCATGCTTTATCAGATTCTGAAGATGAGGAGGTTATCGTTAAGAAAATAAAAAATGAAAAATCGGAAAGCAAGAGCCCAGAAAACCAAAAAATCATTACTCCTTCTGAATTATTTGGTAAAGCACCTATAAAACGGGAAGGTGCACCTAAAGTTGTCAAAAAGTCAGTGGACTCTAAGGACAATAAAACAGAAGTAAAAAAATCAGGCAAATCTAAGAAAAATAAGAGAGAAGTCAAAACAGTACGTAAAAATTTCACTCAGTTCTTTAATGTTCATTTTATAGATTTTTATATCCTTTTTTTAATTTGTAATTTTTCCAGGAAATTGAGTTTCATGATGATGGTCTGGATTCGAGTCTCATCGAATTAAATGAAGAATCAATCGTAGAAAGTTTGGCTGCTGCTGAAGCGGAAAAACTTGCGGAAAAAGAAGCGAGCAATGGAGACCTGGAAAAAAGCAAAAAAACTAATCATTTGAAGGAAAAGAAACAAGTAAAAAATGAACCGAAAACATCTACAGATTCATCACCAGAAAATAAAAGGCTGAAAAAGGAAGAAAAAGATTCCGATGATTCTCACAATTCGAAAACCACAGGTGTGAAGCGCAAATCGAGTAAAAAACACAGTAAATTAGAAATCGACGAGAATGAAAAAGACACGAAGAAGGCGAAATTGAATAAATCAGCGGATGCATTCGAAGAGATCATTGAAAAAAAGAAGCAAAGCGCCGCTCTCTATCAACAATTTTTACATAGAGGTGGCGCCAGGAATCCAGGTTCCAAAGAAATTCCAGAAGGTGCTGATTTCTGTTTGGCAGGTTTAAGTTTCTTAGTGACTGGTGTCTTAGATTCTTTAGAAAGGGATGAGGCGGAAGAGTTGATAAAGAAATATGGTGGGCGAATTCTTCATTCAATTTCTAGGAAAACTGATTACCTGATTCGAGGTGATGAACCTGGACCCGCTAAACTGGCCAAGGCTGAAAGTATGAAGATTCCGATAATATCGGAAGACGATTTATTAAATTTAATCCGCACCCGACCCGCTGGAAAAAGTAGTAGTATAAAACCAACACAAAGTAAGCGTAAAGGTACTATTAGACCGAAATCGCCGGATCCAGAACCTATTCATATAATTACGCCTCCTAAACAAGTTGTTGAATCTCTAGAAAAGAAGAATGATTCAGAAAAGATTAAAGCCTTAGAGACCACCGATTTAAAGAAATTGCCTAAAAAATCCAAAAAGGAAAGTAAAGTCGAAGCAATTATTTCAAAAGAAGAGACAACGAAATCTGGACAAAGTGTTTCGAAACAAAATGATAATTCCTCCACGCCTGTTTCAGAATTACTAACTGAAGCTTTGGTAGAAAAATACAGACCGCAGACAATGAAACAACTGATTGGTCAACAGGGCGATAAAAGTAATGCGAAGAAATTTTATAATTGGCTAAGTAATTGGCATAAAAATCGAGGCCCTAATGTGAAACATTCAAAACCAAGTCCTTGGGCGAAAAATGACGATGGTGCATTTTTCAAAGCTGTTCTGCTTTCTGGTCCTCCAGGAATTGGTAAAACAACGACGGTTTATGTTGTTACTAAAGAACTCGGTTTTGATTTGCTGGAGTTCAATGCTTCTGATACAAGAAGTAAAAGGCTTTTGAAGGATGAAGTTACTGGGTTGCTGTCAAACACAACAGCAAAGGGTTACTTTACGAGTAAGTTATTTTTAGAAATTCGAAAGGGTTTAGTTTTAAAAAGATTTTGAGTATGCGTTATATATTATTATTAGTATTTATATTTCATTTCTGCAGGTGAAGGTGGTAAACCTGAAAAACCTGCTAAGAACCACGTTTTGTTGATGGATGAAGTCGATGGAATGGCAGGAAATGAAGATCGTGGTGGTATGCAAGAGCTAATTGCTTTGATTAAATCTACAGACATTCCGATTATTTGCGTTTGCAATGATAGAAATAATCCTAAGATGAGAACATTATCGAATTACACTTTCGACCTAAAGTTCCAAAAACCTAGGATAGAACAAATTAAAGTAAATATATTTAATTTATTCAATAATTAAGTAACAATACTATAAAAGTATTAAAAGAGCTAAGAGTTGTTTTGTTAATTTAGGGCGCAATGATGTCGTTGTGTTTCAAAGAAAACATAAAAATTAAACCAGAGGATCTGACTCGGTTAATAGAATCAACGAATCAGGATATTCGTCAAGTTATAAACCACTTGGCTTTACTTGGTGCAAACATCGAAAGTAAAAAGGATACAGAGAGCAATAGACTCGTAAACAAGGACTTAAAACTTGGGCCTTGGGATGTTGTTCGGAAAGTTTTCTCTGCTGAGGAGCACAAGAAAATGAGCATACATGACAAAAGCGATCTATTTTTCCACGACTACAGCATAGCTCCGTTATTCGTTCAGGAAAATTATCTCTCTGTAATTCCTGTGGGGCCAAAGTATGCATTTTTTAATTCAGGAATTACTTTTGGATTAGTAAAAAAAAAGCGCAAAGTATTGCAAATATTTATTAAATAGATCCATTGATTTTTTAGGAATGAGATTTTGGAAAAAGTTGCAAAAAGTGCTGATAGTTTGAGTATGGGAGATCTGGTCGATAAAGCGATAAGAGTAAATGGAGCTTGGTCTCTTTTACCAACTCAGGCCATGTTTTCGTCGGTTATTCCAGGATCTGTGATGTCTGGTCACATGAATAGTCAAATAAATTTTCCCTCTTGGCTTGGAAAAAACTCAAGACGAAATAAAATGGATAGGTTAGTCATTAATAATAAATTTTTAAATATTTTTACAAAATCCATGATAAAATATTTAGGCTTTAATTTGTTTATTTCGCTTTTGTGGTACTTGTTTTCTAGATTGCTACAAGAAATCACTGTTCATGCTCGTCTAACTACAGGAGCAAGCAAGGAAGCGATAAACTTGGACTACTTATCTCATTTAAGAAATGCTATCACGAGACCTTTAATTTCAGAAGATGTAGAAACTGCTGTCAACGTAATGAACCAATATCATTTTATGAGGTAATATTTATATATTTATTTTCCTCTTTTAAAATAATTGCCGGAAATGACGAGACATTTTTAGAAACCATAAATAACTTTTTTTCTGTTTATTTCTTTCGCTGTATTCTGGCATAATATTTACAATTTTTTTCATGTTTTATAGGGAAGATTTAGACTCTATTGTGGAAGTATCCCTGTGGCCTGGAGACCGTGACCCGATGAAGATGGTCGAGACAAAGGTGAATAAAATATTTTTTCTTCATCTTTCGGTTTTGTTTTGCAAATAGAGTCTTATAATTAACAAAAAATTTGTCATACATTTATAGATGAAATCAGCTTTCACGAGAGCATATAATAAAAATGTTGCAAATGCTCCATACGCAATGACAACTACCGTAAACAAAAAGAAGAAAGGCGGAGCTTCGCAGGACGAAGAACTTGAAGGTTTAGAGGATGGAGAAGATATTGATGATTCAGAGGAGGACGATGATATCGATATTGAAAAGATGGTGAAGGTATGACCAATTAAATTTCATCCATAAACCTGTAATTATTTATTTATTTTTAATCAATCGTAATTTTAAAGACAAAAAAACCTTCGGCCAATAAAAAAGCTTCTTCCAAGGATGAAGAAAAAGCCTCGACAAGTAAAAAAGCTAGTTCTTCAAAGGATGAAGACAAGCTCAAACGAGGGAAAGGAAGTGCAAGAACGAAAAAGGAATCTCTATAAAGGGTAACAGGAAGCCATTATGTTTGTATCGCTTAATTTATTTAAATTTACCTGCGTTTCACCACATAAAATCGTGATATATGTAGTACTAAATTTACGCAATAGTTCTCAAAGTTTCAGTGTTGAGTAAGGGTTTAAATATTTGATGAATTATTAGGTCAATAGCATTATTTCGCATCATTTAAATTTAAGTACAAGATATAAACGTAATTGTGTAAATATAAAAAACCGTTTATTTTTTTAATATAAGTCAACCTTTTCATATTTTTTTAGAGTATAAGATTATTTAATCACTTTTTAAATTTTTCTTTCCATCGTTATGTGGGAATATATGCAAAGAAAAAAGTAAATAGTTAAATTTACTTGCTGGCACAGTGACTGGCACGGCGACTTGGACGCATTCTTCCTGTAATTAGTAAATTTTACAACTTAGACTAACTTCTGCAGGTCAAGCAGTCAGCCTGACTGGTACAGTAAAGTTTATTAAATGCTAGGAAACATGCGTCTGAGAAGAATTTTACGTTCTACGAAAAGTGCAAATTTCTTTTCGCTAGAATGTTCAGACAAAAAAGGAGTAAAGTGTTGATTCTTATTCCTATTTTTCATATACATAATTTGAATTTGTTTACAACATATATTTATCAACAGTTTATCTACGTGCTTGCTATACTTGAATTTGTTATCGTATAAAACTTATCATATTAGAATTCGTTTATTAATTCTGCGTGTCAGGAATCGTTGTACACGAATTAATATTAAAAAATTGTACAAGAGTATTAAATTTCTTACAGAAAAAAATTAAAAATACATGTTTTAAGATATCTATAGTGTTTATAAAATAAATTAACATCCTTCTTTGCTTTATAAAAAAAGTAATTTTGGGTTCAAAAATTTGTTGTGGGTGTGTCATTATTTAATTTTGAAGTAAAACAATTTTTTGATGTTTTAATTTAAAATGATTCTATTTTTAGTGCACAAGATCCAAAAATTGTTTATTTCAATTGTTTAAAAATTTTCAAATTTCGCACCAAAACGCATAGAATAGGAACCGGAACTGGGAAATAGAATTTCGGAACGTGTGAAATTGGACAACCATGGCCGGAATGAAACATGGCCGCCGTTATAAGCAGTCGTAATCGATGGAAGTGCCATCTGACGTGGCAGTAAACAAAAATCCTTGTTGCTGCGGTCCAACCAATATTTTTCGCCAATTTGTGATATCTGCTTTTATTATATTATCGTTTTTGTCTTCGTTTTTATGGTAATTTAAGGCTTTAAGGCTATTTCTGGTGGTTTTCATGGGGTGCTGTCTTCCTTCTTGGAACCCCTCGGATTCGTGTATTTTGTAAGGGTACCGCGTTCAGTAGTCAAACCACGACGTCCCGGATATTCCGGGAACCGGGCGCTGAATCACGTTTCAATTATCGGATAAAAATGCGACAAGTTCATCTTCTTCTAGGCATCCTGGCCATTGGCCTTCTTCCACTCGCATGCACTGATGAGCATAATCACATTGTAAGTGTCAAATGTCAAACGTCGCATCTCTCTCTTTTGACCGCATTTTCTATAAACTTTTACCTTCTAGCACTTTTCTTTCTATTTTTAATCCTAAAAAATTTCATCCACGTTTAAAACGTGTTTTTTATTTCACGTTTATTAATCGTGGCAGCTGGGACTGTATTTAGTTCTTTTTCATTTTGACAAATCACTTTTTTGATTCTGTATGATCTCTGATTATAAAAATTGTAAAATCATCTGTCTTTAGTTTACTATTTATTTATTGTTTACTTTATGCGGGCAACGTATGTGAAAAAAGAGATCAATGACAATTATACATACTGTAGCTGAATTAAATTATAAATATTCAGTCATCTGATGAATAAAAATGTTAAAAATGCAATTTTTAAGGAATACTCTTTTTTAATAATGTACCTATATACAAAATCGATTTTGTAAATCGTTGTAGAAAATTCGGTTTAATTTATCTCCAGAATGCTTGTGCAGAAATGAAATCAATGCCGGAAAAGCATATTTTTATGAAATAAACATACTTAGTTAATTAATAATAATTATGTGATATATAAACTAATCAAATGAAATAATTTAAGTGATTCAAGTGGGAAATAATTTCTTTTTATAGTATGAAGATAACGACGAAGTAGTATTATGGATGAGTACCATTGGACCGTATCACAATCGGCAAGAGACGTATTCCTACTTCTCTTTGCCTTTTTGTAAAGGTACAAAAGTAGTTATCAATCACTATCACGAAACTCTTTCAGAAGCTTTGCAGGGCATTGAATTGAAGTTCAGTGGACTGGAAATCGAATTCAAAGGTATAAATAACCATCCTTTAAACTTTTTGAATCAAGCAAAATTTATATGCAAGGTCCTAAGCCTCTATGAAATTTCCAGCTGATATCTCAAGAACTGAATACTGCGAGGTGATTTTGAACGAAAAGAGTCAAAAGCTTTTTATATATGCTGTGAAAAATCAGTATTGGTACCAAATGTACATTGACAACTTACCAATATGGGGTAAGCAAAAACCAAAATTAAAATCAACCATGTTTGCGATTTTTTGCTCTAGGAACTTATTCGTTTTACTCTGGCGCTTTTTTAAATAGGGGTAGTTGGGGAGCAAGAAGAGAAAGACGGAGTAGTTTCATACTACATTTTCACGCACAAAAAGTTCGACATTGGGTACAATGGTAAACAAATAGTGGATGTTAATTTAACGACTGATAACAAGGTGAAATTGACACCTGGTGCGCATATTGCATTCACCTATGAAGTTAATTGGAAAAGGAGCAGCACTAAGTACGAGGACAGATTCGACAAGTACCTGGATCCCAACTTCTTTCAACACAGAGTAAGATGATTAATTGCAGATGATTGAATTAAAGAAGTGAAAAGAAAAATAGACAATATCATAGATTTCTGATCGTTAAGAACATTTTAATCTTAGCAATTTTAACAATTTTAAAGAATGTTATTAATTTAATTACAGATCCACTGGTTTAGCATCTTCAACAGTTTCATGATGGTGATTTTCCTCGTGGGACTCGTATCTATGATCTTGATGCGGACCCTGAGAAAAGATTATGCAAGATACAGCAAAGATGAGGAAATGGATGACATGGAAAGGGATTTGGGTGACGAGTATGGATGGAAGCAAGTTCACGGAGACGTCTTCCGACCTGCAAGTCATCCTATGTTGTTCTCGGCTTTTATTGGAGCTGGTTATCAGGTAGTAGAACTAATAGTTTATACTTTGTTGTGTCGAACAGTGGAGCTCTTTGGTTCCCAAAATCCTTTTAATATCACCTACCTTTATATTTCAGATAACAGTCGTGGTTTTCAGCGTGATCATTTTCGCCATTCTTGGAGAACTCTATACAGAACGAGGTTCCATGTTGTCCACTGCAATATTTGTTTACGCGGCAACATCACCTATAAACGGCTACGCTGGAGGTGGTTTATACGCGAGGATGGGAGGTCGAATCTGGATCAAGCAGATGTTGCTTAGCGCTTTCATGATGCCCGTTTTGGTCTGTGGGACAGCTTTTTTCATTAACTTCATCGCCATGTACTATCACGCGAGTCGAGCGATTCCTTTTGGATCCATGGTAGCAGTCACCTGCATTTGTATATTCGTAATTCTTCCACTCACTTTAGTGGGAACAATTCTGGGAAGAAATCTTGCTGGAACACCCGACGCACCATGCAGGGTGAACGCTGTGCCGAGACCAATTCCAGAAAAAAAGTGGTTCATGGAACCTCTAGTGATCATTTTGCTTGGCGGGATTTTGCCGTTTGGTTCAATTTTTATCGAAATGTAAGTCAAACATGCGACTGTACAGTTTACAAAAAAATTCGTTTCCCTATTTATATTTTAGGATTGAATTTAAGAACTTGTGTTTTAATTTGTTTGCAGGTACTTCATCTTCACGTCGTTTTGGGCGTATAAGATTTACTACGTTTATGGCTTTATGCTGTTAGTATTCATAATTCTTATGATCGTCACAGTTTGCGTTACAATCGTCTGCACTTACTTCTTGCTCAATGCCGAGGACTACAGATGGTATTAATTTTTGTTAATACAATAGCAAAACTTAATTCTTTCTAATATAACAATTGGTTGGAATATTTAATTTGATAAATTAATTCATTTTCAGGCAGTGGACGAGTTTCCTAGCAGCCGCTTCCACATCGGGATACGTGTATCTCTATTCGTTTTACTATTTCTTCTTTAAAACGAAGTGAGTAAGATAGATAAAATAGATTTGTGAATGTTTGAATTTAATACTAAATTCACAGTGATTAACAAAATCGTTTCTAACATGGCAATCTTATTTCAGGATGTATGGGCTTTTCCAAACAGCTTTTTACTTTGGATACATGGCCCTTTTCAGTTTGGCTTTAGGCATTATGTGTGGTACCGTGGGCTACATAGGTACCAACGCTTTCGTTCGCACGATATACTCGACCGTTAAGATAGACTAAGCGTTAATTTCAATCAAGGTGCGAAGATTTACACATTGATTAAATGATACTTATCGCGCAAAACCATCGTTACATTTCGAATCTATCTTTCGAAATGGTTCGATCCAAATCACAATACCCTCCAGGATCGAATGGGAGTTGTCATGCGCGATTTACGTATTTTGGTGTGTTGTTAACGACGTTCAGTTCAACAAATTTTTTCCTATTAAAATTAAAGGAAATGATTTAATTTCCTAATGGATTTTCCTACAGGATTTGCAATCAACGTTCATCAGTAATCTACCTAGTCAATCGTGTGCAAAAGAACCACGAGTGGGGGTTGATATGTCGTTAGAACATACTGAAATATTAGTATAAGCGAGTATCATTCAAGTTGTACAGTGTTTAATACTTTAGTGATCCATAAGATTTCGATAAAATTAATCATTAGGAAACCCATTTATAAAGGAAGGATGTGTATTCACGAATTTTGAAACTCCTTGATACAGAAGTTCGAAGAAGGGAGAAGGAACGAGCTTTTTAAAAATGTGGTCGCGCGAAATAAGAATTCTATATATGTAAAATCGATTTTGTGTGTCACGTAGAACCGCGTTGATTTACTTGACGTTTCAATCGTTGCCTCGAATGTGAACTGGTCATGATTGATATATAGAAGCCAGTGAAATGACGAAGATCCGCATATTGATCAGTATCGAGTGCGAGTATCGAGAAGGTTATACTATTTATGATCATTGTCAAGCCAGATAGGAAGAACAGTATAATAAATAATTTATTACAAAAAACGACTGTAATATATTGTTTTCTTTTCGCATGAATTTTATTTTAATTCTTTAAAAGAATACATCATCTTTAATGAAATATCCTTACTGTAATCGTATTTTTTAATAAAGATCAATTATTTTAAAAAGTTTCCATTTAATTGACGAATTTAAATTACCTTAACATTATCTTTGCAACCGGAAGTTTCCCTTATGTCCAATGTAATGGTCGATTAAATTCAAAATTCCCGCGACAGCAGACGGCGCACTTTTTAGTCAAATGAATATCAATACAATTAAACATTAAAATAGCCGTAATTCTAAAAAACATGTTATACTTTATTAAATTAGATAAAAAATTAAGTTGAAGAATTTGAATTTATGAAACTTCAATCTAGAAATTATAAGATCTCTGATAAGATAAACGAAAAAGAAATTTAGTTGTGAATTTGAGATTGACAGTGCTTGAATGGTTGGCACTTGGCACGTGGGTAGATGATGTCAACGTTTGGTCAACGAATCGAGTGTGGCCAGTTCGGTTTGTTTACGTGACGATTTTGTAGTGCCACGAGTGCCAGGTGGCCGCGTTGTAACTGCGACGGCGCATTGCGTTAAATTACATACATTTTAGTTGACGTGAGCGGTAGAAGGGAAGAAGGAAAGCAACTGGAATTTTCTTCGATGCGATTAAGACGCGAAACCTCGTCGTCCGCAGACTCCTGACATATCGGATTGCTCCTGTCAGTATTTTGTCATTTGGTGCAGTAATTAACGATCTCTACTCACATTCCTCAAGAAATTATGGCTCCAAAACAAAGAATGCGCATCGCCAATGAAAAGGCAACTAAAAACATCACGCAAAGAGGGAACGTTCCAAAGTCTTCGGTGAGTGCAACGTTTTTCAGGTTTTTCATCGTCTTCATTTCTTTTCAAGTTGACGTTTCTCTAAACAGCTGTTCAACAGCAGGTCAACAATAGGTCAAATTTATCGCGATTCTTTACGGATAATGATTGTTGGCCTCAGATTTGTATCAGCAGTACAATTTAGTTTTTATCTCGTCGGCGTTTTTAGGTTATAATCCGCAACATCTGGAATGCTCGGTTTGCTCCAAAAATTAATTTTGTGTCAGTTTTTGACTGAATCCATATGGAATTTTATAAATAGGTCTAAAAATTCCTGTGACTTTTAAATACATAAAATTTCAGTAAAAAATAGATTTTGTAGTTTTAATGAGAAATTACTTTAAGCGATTCTATGAGCATTTGGAAATTTAGTATTTTTGTATACATATCCAATTTTTATAATTCTTTCTTACTAATTGGTGAATAAAATCTAAATGAATTGTATTTTTTGCAGAAGGTGCAGGATGAATCGAGTCCTGTAGGACCCTGGCTCTTGGCACTTTTTATCTTCGTGGTGTGTGGTTCTGGTGAGTAGAATACATTTTTTAATACTATTTATATTAAATATTGTTTATTTTTTATCTCGTACTTAATTGTGGCTTGATTCTTAAATCTCTCAAGAAATTTTTTCTTTCTCCAACTCTTTCTCTTCTTTCAATGTGGAAAGTAACTCCTGAAATTATTATTACGAAAATAGCGAGTTTAACTGTTAAATTTGTTTCATGAGTCATGTTGATAAGAACAGTGACGTAGTTTAAACATGTTTTTTTTAATTGGTTTTGTTTAATTTTTACCAACCTTAGATAAGTCCAAAATATATTTACTAATGGAATTTAAATTACTTACGAAATTTTTTCTGTATTACAAAAGATAATGTTTAACACATAGGTAGAGAGACTATAGAAATAGTGCAAAATATTAATTTCCTTACTAATGCGGAAGATGCATTTGTAAAATATTCCATTGGTATATTGTTTGTTGCAGCAATCTTTCAAATAATACAAAGTATACGGATGGCATAAGCACTCCAATATGGAATATCTATCTTTAATAATTATTAAGGAAACTCTACCAACTCATTTGAACATCATGTCTATTTTCAAAAATTGAATGGATGGATTGAAATCATAATTCTCGAAACTCAAGATGACGCTTAACGTGCTGGGAAATGTGAGTGAGCCTTAATCCTCTAACGAGTTTCACAAAGGACTCTGATGAGGTGGATGGTACAAATTAGAGGATTCTGTGCTTCCTCCTTCATCGGCTCAAAGATTTATTTATAAAACTTAGCATTTATAAGCGTTTAATATAAATGAAAGGACTTTTTAATGTTTCTCGATTTCGCACGTCGATGAAAGAAGCTCAAGTTTTCAAGCTTCGTGTAATGTACGAAACTATAACAATAACTTATTAGAATATCACTCATCTTAACTTCCGTTTTTAAATAATCTGTGCGACTGAAAATATTACGCGTTCTTCCATCGACGTTTGTTCTACGTAGGAGATAATTGTATATAAGCACATTTATAATATGTATTTTCATTCATTTAAAGCATTCCATTATAAACGGATCGCGATTGTTCTATCGATCGATTTTTTTATCCATAAGTCACGAATGTTTCTCTAATGCTCCAAATAAAATATTCTGTAATATTCGAGAATATATTTACATACAACATTTATCGCCGATACGAATAAATACACTGACAGGAAAATTCTGTTCGGCTTTTCACTTTTTTTTTTCACTGAAAATTAAATCTATACTTAGTTCAAACTTCAAACTATGTTTTTTTAAATCAAAATTATATTTTGAACTTTAATATAAAGTAACTTACTGAGAAATGTGATTTTTTCTCGGAATATCTATAATCTAATAGGAAGTGAAGCAATATTGATAAAAAATTTCATGTTTGACGAGCTATATTTTTTTTAACGATTCTCTTTTACGAGAGTTGTCGTGCTGCAAAGATCTATCGGATTTGAACATATCGACTTTATGTGAAATTTCTATAGCTCGTTTTTCTTTCCTGAAATACGTGGCTGGATTGGTAGCCAGGATTTTCAGAACAGCTTTTCTCTTGTTACTTCAATTTTCGTCCCCCCTTTTTCGATCAAAAACAGTATCGCTATTGATTTTAGTGATTCAGTACAGTAGTTTACGACCAATTCCACTTTATCTTCACGCATTCGAAAGTAAATACAAAAGAATTTATAGATTCAATTGAAAGTCTGTTTGGTGAATGCAATAATCTTTTGTAAAAGGAAGATTGATTAGTTAATTTAATCAAAGGTCCTTCAGTCATCCAACAACTGAAAAGTTCGATCTCACTTTTTTTTCAACAAATTCAAGCTTATAGAATATATTTTTAACTTTATCAATTTTTCCTTTAAAGCACAAAACCTTTCTCGAATGATTTAGTTGATTGATTGAGAGTCCTGCTCTCTAGTAGAATTTTCAATACTTTTATTTACTATGTCAAATTTTATTCTCTACATTAATACAGCGATCTCGATTGACAGTGGACACTCGAATATGAAAATGGTCGTTTATCAGATGAATCTGGTGAGGCGTTTGAATTATAATATAGCAGTCACGAACAGGTTTATTGAAATACACATACGAATATATAGCTGCAGTTAATCTGACATTAAATTCATGTCTATCTATGTCAACGAAGTAGCGCACAATCTGGCACTTCCTGAATATTCGGTCAACACCGTAGAAGGGTCCAATTATTTTTACTGTCAAAAGCCAATCTCTCATTTTTCGTAAGATATAAAATAATAGTTATTATAGAAATAAAATAAGTTATTACAGAATTATGTAGTTACCCAATACTATATTTTAAGGCAAATTTCAAGAGAGGATATATAAATTCGAATTATGGTTCTATTTATGAGAGGGATGGTGTAATTGCTTTTGAATATGAAACCAATTCTCTTGTCTATTACACGAACAATAAACTACATTTCAATCATATGAGTGAAGGAGATTCCTGAAGTTAAACGAGAAGAGAAAAGTGGATAAAAATATACACAGACACGTATGCAGGATTGTAGGTACTGAACTAAATTGAATATCATTCTCTTTATTCTAATTTTCATTCAAACAAGTGAAAATAATGTAGAAAATGTAGCTTATTATTTTATTTTCATTCTTTCAGTACTCAATAATCATCTGAATTTTTATAAAAGTCTTTTGTAATTCTTTAAACTCTCTGGATAAGGCCGAGTAAATTTCTAATAATAATTAATACTTTTATTTAAAACTATGCAATTTATCTCTGTGTATGAAACGGAAGTGGACTAGTTTTAGAAAAAAGTATTTAATAGTAAAGTTGGCTAAACTAAATTTGCTCTTATGATAATTATCACAAGTCCTTAACTGGTATAGAAAAGAATAAAATATTAACATTAAAATCCAAATTTTAAAGAAAGTTTTTTTTAACTTTTTAAAAAAGAGAATTGTCAATTGTACATATCATAATTGGTTTTCCCTCAGGATTTTGAAAATTTCTATACAGCCCTGAAGGTAGAGATTGTAGGTGACGTTCACCCCTTGTATTCTGTTATCGACAATCTGTCACGATTGGCCTCCCTAGAGTCTCTCGAATAGATCCATGTCACGTGTATTTTTAAATTTATCATTATTAAATGAAAAAATTAAGCTCAATAATTTATAATTTGTGGGATTAATTTACTTTTATTAGTCATTTATTATTAATCACTAATTTATCATGTTTTCTATTTGTTGGTTGATTTATTTCATCAGGGTTTTAGGACGACCAACTTTTTAGGACGAATAGCGAAATTTTTCAAATTTCATTTACTGAATTGTTTGAAATATTTTAGAAAACGTGTGTTTCTTTCTTTCTCCTGCGGTCAATTGATTTAAAATTATTTTACCACCGTAGAATTTCTCAATTGAGAAAAATTAATCCAATAAAGTGCATCAATAGCACGTGATTTCCGATAACCAAACCAGACCAAACGACTATAAAGTAAATTGACCGTTAAAATCCTGGAAATTGGGGGAAATTTAATTCAAAAAAGTATATGCAGGTTCAAGGGTCGTGTTGACACGGGAAAGTGAAGCACATGAGTTGCGGGGAATAAAAAGTTAACGACTGAAAAGAGGGGCGAGTGTTTGCTCGTGAATTTTTCTAATTAGTACTTTTGTTCTTTTATCCTTGCCCTCTTTTACTGCTCTCCCCTAGCGACTACACAATGTATGGAATTCTTTTAATAAAAACTGTTAACAGACAACGTATCATACTTCAGACCCTAATTAAAAATAATTAAAAAACCATTTTACTTTTGTTGCAAATTAAAATAGTTGGTACAATTTACGACTTTCACAAGTTGAATAAAATTTAGTTTGAAAAGCTTTACAGACATAAAAATTATTTCCCAAAATTTTATTAGTAAACTCATTGTAGTTTGAATTTTTATCAATTTCGTTCAATTTATTCTGTTTATAACATTTTCTCAATGTTTTGTTGGGATACTAACAAGCCAATAAAGTTTAGTGAAAGCACGAAATAGGAATTCAACATAATATCGTGGGACTAATGCCAGAAGTCTATAACAGCTTTGAAAGAGCTTTGCAGATATGCTCATCTGGATTTAGTCACGCGATATGTATTAATAGACAATAGTAGAGAAACTACAGCGTTAATCAACAGAAATGTTTCGATTCGAAAGACTGCACCCGAAGCAGATTATATTTTATCGTAAAAGATAGGAAAGGCTCTTTGTAAGCTAGTTAAGTTTCAATTTCTTCACCAGAGGATGATCAATAACATATGTACATTCTTAATAAGGTTAATCAATGAAAATTCTTTAAAATATACTTCTTCGCTGTACAAAAAAAAAAAAGAAATGAACGTATCAAAATAAAATAAAATTATCCCAAAGGTAATAATAAATAATAGGTATCTATAAGGAAAAATTGTTTCCTCAGCATGTGACCTCATCTAGCTCAGAATAGGTTTCTGAAATCGTAATATCACATTTCGAGTAAGTTATATGAAAAATGGAAACATATTCGGGTAATGTGGCGGACTCGCAGGAGATTTCAAGGAATGGAACAAATTTGTTTCAATTCGTCGTACTCCCTTCGTATCTCGTATCAGAACCGTGAATCGCCCTCTTGGATAAACGAAACTCGATTGCGATCCCATTTCAGTAGAGTGGATATACCATTGGTCTGGCAAAAGGAATTTCTATTTGTTGTACTGCTCCAAAATAATATACACATTCAGATTTGAGTTTTAAAATACATAGGTATTTTTTTTTCTCCCTTTTCAAACCCTATTTTTTACTTATAATTATTTTAAATAAGACATAAGAAAATATTAGACTTATATCTGTTCTTAGATTTATTTTCTTGTTGCATTTATTGATTTTCCTAGAATTACATTTTCTGGAAATTCATACCAGAATTCGTTACTCTGTTTTGTCATTCGGACCAGTGTTCAGACAGTTGGCCGCCTGCGCGTTGATTTCCCATTGGTCAAAATTTGGCGCGTGATTCAAAATCAAATTCTATTTTTAATCGCGCGTCAAATTTTGACCAATGGGAAGGCAACGCGCGCTGCGCGCCCTAGCTGCCAATGTTGGTAGCACTGTTTGGGACTCTCGAGATGAGTAGTGGGAGTTAGGTCAGTTCGCTCCTGACTTGCGTGGGATTTACATCGTAAGAGTTAAAATTTGCGCATCCCACATCTGCGAATAGTTTCTTAGTTGGAACTCATGTGTTGATTGGTGGGGGTCGGTCGAGTCGAGTGGGGGAATCGAGGAGCTCAGTTCGCTCTTAACTCGCTTAGAGAAAATCTTGAGAGTTAGAAAAATAGAAACCACGCGTCCCGTGCTCGCGATTAATTTTATCTTTTGTAATAACATTTAAGTAAAAAGTGTTCTTATTTCTTTCAGATAGTTTATTGTGAAGTGCTTTTTTAATTATTGTGCAAC
>JAUEJJ010000046.1:8830382-8842220 GCA_032164275.1 Synergus coniferae
ATTCACGGAGGACATATATAATTTCGAATTCAATTGTACGCAATGTACGCCGCCGATGGTATCATTGGATGCGATTATTATGTTTACCTATGTATTACAACTGATTGTTACCAATTCCTAGTTCATATGCTTATACAATTTTAAATTTGAGCAAACGAAAATTAGATTTGAGAGCTTTCAAATATTGAAATTTTTTTTTAAGTATGGAAATTTGACTATTTTCAATCAGAATCTTTAAAATTTACACAATTTTTCATGGGATTAAGACAAAATTGTGTATTTGATTTGAAATTCAAAGTTTCTAAAACTTTAGTCACCATTTGGAGAACTCTATTTCTAAGTAGATGTATTATATTCTTGATGCCCTCTCCATTTTCAGTTGAAGTAAACAAGATTCTGGAGATGCATGAGAATACAACTCCGAATTCTATCTCAGGTAACACTTTCAACATCTCTACAAGCATTTCGAGTTTGTGCTAATGCTTTTCTCTATTTCTAGAGATCTTGTTCGTAGCGTGAATTACTTTTATTCTGAATCTTAATAACTTAAGCTGAACAAGAACGCCCTTCTCTGTATTACTTCTCCATTATATGCAATATTAAAAATGTTTGATTGAAATAGAAAATTCAACTACATATTAAATTTAATTAAAAGATATATAAATTATTTCTATATTTCAAGTGACTTCAGAGTTGAGAAAAATCATATTTGCTGTATTTAAAACAGTTTTAAAGTTTTATGTGGAGAAGCCTGGTGTGACTTTTTATATAAATTCCTCTTTCTATAGCGTTTTCTTCAACTCCTGCCAAAAACACGAATTAACAGGCGGAAATTGTTTAAAGTAAATAAGAACATGTACGTGACACTGTTTGTTAAAATGGATTATGTGGTTAAGACGTTGGATGGCTGGTTGTGGAAGGTGGAAGCTTGCATTTGCGTTTGCACTGCAAAGGACGGAAACTGGGGCGGCACCAACTAGTTCATGAGAGCCCAAGCGTTAAGAACTATTTGGCCCTCTGCTGGCTTAGGGTTCTCTCCTCTCAAGGAAAAAAGAGCTGGATAAGAGAACACTCGATGGAAGAAGAAAAGAGACTTGTATCGAGACATCTTTCTCTTGGTTGATTTTTATTACCAAACTTTGAATTCCCCAAAGGGCGCCAAACGTGCTACTAAATCGCTTTGTTATCCTCTCCTTTCTCAATTAAACTTTCTTTCTACATCCGGTTAAGCTTTACTCCTAGGTACTCTACTCACTTGTAACAATTAACGGGGATGATTAAAAGCTTTAAGTTAAAAATTCAATCTCTGTTCTGTTCAAGAAATATTAATTATAGATATACCAACACTAACTTCTATAAGATTGTTAGACAAATGCAAATGACAAAAAAGTTTTTTCACTAAAGCAGACGCTACTAAAAATAAACATAAAACTGGTTAGAGTTACCAAATGAAATTTCTATGGAGACCGAGGTGGAGACGGAAAAAGTACGTATTTTTGTTGAAGAAAAATTACTGAAAGTTGGAATTACATTTTGAAGCAGTAGTTTCTGAGAGTAAATATAAAATCTAATAAATATTATATATATTGAAGGCAATTTTTAGTCTTTAGGTTCTTCTTCATACGTGTAAATCTCATTCGAAAATCATAAAAGCAAAAAAGTTACGGAGACTTCTTACCTGACCTGCCATGCAATACAGATAAGCGAGAAGTATTCTGAGCGGTAACTTCGCAGAGTAACTTCTATGAGCCCATAAACGATGAGCTCCAGCCGTGATACCCAGACCCGCCGTAATCCCGTATAAAGGACCTTAAAGAAAAAATAACATGAAAATGTTGTATTTAAACAAATTAACTCTAAATTAGAAAAAAATAGAAAATGAATAATTTCCTGATTTTAATTTAATTTAATTTTTCTTTTTGCAGAAACTTCATCGATGGGAGTTTTGCTTTTTTGTGGAAAGAAACATTGTTTCGAGGGCTGCGTCTTTTTCTCCGACCTGCGACACAGAGGTAAGTGTGGGGAGTACCCTCAAATTGCTCCGCTCAGCAATTTTTTTTTATTCCTTGTTATAAAGGGAGGTATTTTTTATCTTTTAATTCAAGATCACCTGAAGATTTCTTCAAAACCCCTTCAGATTTCTCAATTAATTGATGCCATAATTAGAGACGACGCTCTCAGTATTTATCGGAGAAAATAAAACACGTGCTATGGATGTTTTTGCTTCGATAAGAGTAAATCTCCAGGAGACTTATTTTTAAAATTTAATTCATTTTACTAAAAGTGACCAAAACCAAATACGCTATCGAAAATATTTCGTGTTTCTAAATTTTAAAAAGGGAGCAAGTTGATAATGCAAATGAAATTATAATTTTAAATTAATTTACTATATGTTTCAATGTTTACGACCACTTTAAATATAAAAAGCCGATTGTAAGTCCATTCACAGAATATGAATAGATGTCGACCAGAGGCGAGATCAAGAGTGCTATTTGAATTTAGAATTTAGGAGCACTTTGCTCCCTCTGCAAAGTGGCCTCGCATTTTCCTAAAACGCAACTCGCATCTCAAAAGGTGGCTTTAAAATTTCACGAATCTCGTAGCGGATTCGCATATATTCATATCGCTTCACACGTATACCAAGCGCCATATGTATTACTCACGTTATCCTAGGTCGGAAAATCCCAGATGTCTATTTCAAATCGAGTCTAGGATAAAAGCTCGAAAATAATAGGGGAAAAGTGACGAAAAGATAATCTTCAGAATTTATCCTGATTTTTTTTACAAGTTAATATCAATTTTTTATCGATTTTTCATAAAGTTATTTTAATCCCCTTTCTGGACTCTCTTTTCCTACCTCATTATTGCACTCCCGTTTTCTATCTTCTTTCCAAAAAACTTCATGTTCCGAATAGCTTTTTCCAAACCTTAAGAGTTGGAAAAGGAACCATATCCCTTTTTCAACCACTTTTCCAACTTTCCATCCTTCCCAGAATAAAATATAAAGTATAAAGTTAGAAAAAAATGTTAATCTGGTAATAATGTACAAAAAGAATCGTTAGTGGGAGTCTCCTTGATTATACATCAACATTAAGTGTCGAATCGTATTCTCCCCTGACAGTTTGGAAGTATTTTTTCCCTTGCTTTTTTTATCCCATTTTCTGAGGTTGTTTTCAGTTCTTTCTCTTCCAACTATGTTTCTCCACTAGTAGTTGTTGGCATAATGCCAGTGGTCGAAAGTTGAAACACGACATGAATATGTACCCTTTGGTAATTAAGAGAGCGTCGACTTGACCTCGATCGATTTTCGATAATCGTCAGAACGGTAATTACCACCTCACCATGGCTGATTCGACATGGTTGAAGGTCGTTTGCACTATTATTGATAAGCACTATTATATGGAGACCATTTATCATGTTATCTATAATTAGGTAATAGGGAGATGTACAACTTTTCTCTCCATATTGAAAAATCCCTGACATCAAGTTTAGGTGCGTTCATTCTATGGTGTATTTTATGCCAACCACAAAAATTAGTGGTTGTACATACCATAGTTTACTATTTCTATGATTGTCACAATCATAGACTTTTTTCCGTACAATACTCTTTACAATACTGTGGATATTACTTGACATTAAAAATATCTACTATCTGGCCTGTATGCTTTTTTCAAAATTATTCTGTCAAAAAAAAATTTAATAAAAAATATCCTGGGAAAACGAAGTGAAGAAAGGGATAGAGTAGAAAATGAAATAAGAAGAGTACCTATTGAATAAAATAGGGGGTAACATGGAAGGTGCAGAATAGGATTTATTCTATATGGATATAACTGGAAGAGGGTAATGTTCTAGAAGAATATGACTTGATAAAAAGTGGGGAAAGTTTGCTTGGAAATTCATATACACATATTATGTAGAGACAAAAATAATCAGTTGAAATAGAAAACTCCAAATTGCTAATTACGAATTAGCAATTAAAATAATTGAATTTAGTGACCGAATGACCTACTCTACCTAAATTTATCTATTGAATTATAATTAGATACGTCACAATTTAATTAATTATTATAAAGCAAAATGATGAAAGCTTACTGAATATCCATGTCGCTAATTTAGCTTTATCATGACTAGTTATAAAGGCGTAAACAGCCGCGACGTGTAAAGCTGCAATTGCAATAACATTTAGCCAAATTATAGGCTGTTTTGCTTCTTCAGGTGGCAGTTGTTCAATTTCAGCAGGTTTTTCTGATACTTCGATTCTCTGTTTCACTGGCAATTCGAATTGAGTGATTGTGGAGGAGATCATCTGAAACGAAAACAATATATGAATTATTTCAAATGTAGATTGCTTATATCTTTACTGAAGAAAAGTGGATCGATAGTGCTCAAGTCATAAATAGAACTTTCTATTTCTGTAGAAATAGGTGGATGAAAATGTCATAATTCCATATATATTCTACTTCATTTGCACAAAAGTAGTGGTTGACGTGTTCGTACTATTGGAAAAATTTCAATTGATTTCAGCTTCCAGTGCTGGATAGTTTAGAGAAGAAGAGAAAAAGAATTTCTATTATCGAATATCAGAAATGATATTTGGGTGTAGAATTTCAAAATACGAGGAAAATGTTTTGGATTTCCTATGGGGATGGATCTCTCTCTAGAGTTGAGAAATTGCTTACTTGAAAAGCATCTTGAAAAATGTAGAATATTGTTGCTATTCTCGGAATTTATTATACAATCTTTTATATATTTTCGTGAAATTGATATACCTTTCTACAAGATTATAAAGTGACAATTGATAATGTTTAATTGAGATCACGTAAATTTACCGAAATTTAAAGTTACCGAAATTGAAAATGATCGAAATTTAAAATTCCTGAAGTTAAATATTCCTGAAATTAAAGTTTAACGACATTAAAATTTTTTGAGATTTATGTTTAAAATTTATTTTTAAAATTAGTCGGATGATATAGTCCGTTCGGACGAGTGGAATATTTAAGGCTTCTCGTTCGATAACCGAAGTTAAGAAACTTTTGGTATACCATATTCGGATGGGAGCTCTCTGTACTAAATGAGGTGTATATTTTACCAGCTTTTAAACTGGCCTCACTCTCAAACCACAATAACACAATAATGAAATAATTCTTGTAAACATTATTATCTTTGTCAGGGATTTTTAACTTTAGGAATTTGCGTGAATAAAATTTTTTTATAACTTTCAATTTCGGGAATTTCAAAGTACGGTATTATTATTTTCTTTCGGAAATTTTTATTTTTCGGGAATTTTAAATCTCGATAAATTTACGTGATCCTGTTTAATTTTTTTCAAATGTTGCAGTTATTTTTAACACAAAAATTCGAAAGCATTTAAAAATATTTCTAGATTATATTTCAAAAGATTTAAAAGAATTTTCAAATTAATTGTATCGAACCAATCCTACTAGGTCTGTCCACATTGGATATAAAAATATGAGGAGTATTAACTTTTATTTGAAAATGCACGCATAAAATGTGCACCTGTAGTTTAAAATATGTATTTCAATATCTGCATGAATTTATTTTACTGCTTGCCTTTTGGCTTTTCGTTTATTCATCGTTGTTCTTTGCATAGCGAAGTTCTGATCCGTAAAATGTGTATCTGCAGTCGTTAAAATCGCAACCACGCCAGATAAAATGGGTAGAGCATTGATATGCAAAAAGTTTTGGGGTAAAAAAATCGTATTTCGATAGTTGGAGTGATAGAGTACCGTGGTTGGGGCATCGGAAATCGCGAGAATCGCGAATCTCTCGTTGCAATTTAAGCCGACTGCGATGAAACTAATCCGCAATACGCGAAACAATCGCCTGCGACGTCGCGATTTATGAGGCGCAGCTTAACGTCAGTGATCGATGGGGCCAGAGTAAACGTCGAGCAGTCGAGTCGAGGCTAACAAAGTCCAGCTTCTCCAAATACGAGTGGTCCACGATCGGTAGAGCGGAACTCATCCAGCTTCCGTTTCACTGCTTTTCCGCTGACTATTATTTTTTTCATCCCGAAAAAGAGAAGGAGACTCGTTTTTAAATTTTATCTGCCACGCAGAAAAATTTATTTTGTATGCTCTCTTACCCATATACATACAGCTACATAAATAATTCGAATTGTAAATATTATTTTTATTTTTCTCTGCTCCCAAAGTAGGTATCAAATCACCGGAATGTAATTCTATGTATAGTTACTTCAGAGTGAATCGTTCTTGGTTTTATTTCAGATACGTAATTGATATTCATAAATATTTTAAAAAGTGTAACCTAGACATTTAATTAATTACGTATAAATTATTTTCCAATAATAAAGAGAGAAAAAAAACAACAGTTTTATGGAAGAATTATTAAAGTTCTTACTTTAAAACCTTATAAAATCTTCGTACAAGAAGAAAGTTTTAGCTGTAACTTTAGCCGACCGAGAATATTTCTGGTATAATAAATTTCATTAAGTTTTTTGTTATTTTTCATCATTCTTTGATATTTTTTAAAAATTACGTGTATAAGTACATTGTTTTTCGTGTTTCTGTATCATTCCGAGTCCAGGTCTCATATAAATTATAAAGCTAATCTTCTCCACTTCATCCGTCTCTTTTTTCTACTTTTCTTTTTGCTTCACCTTATCTCGTTCTTACACTCGAGAATTCTATTGTTTGTTGAGTTTGTTCCATTGAATAGTTCTATATTGGGGAAACTCTTTGCAGGGACAACAAAATTTTTGGTTGCTGTACACCCAGAAAACAGCTTTTTCAAATCAAAGAAACTTACTTTGAATCAAAAAAATTTTATTGTAGTATTGATATACGGTAAAGAAACATTTCTTTAAATCAAACAAATTTTTTTTGAATTAAATAAACAGTTTTGATTTAAATCAAGTTTTTGTTCTGAGTGTATACAAGTTTTTAAACGTTTTGCTTGAAACAATCAAAATTTGGTTGGGATAACGACAAATTTCGTTAAATGTATAGTATTTAAATTTAATTTACAAATGACAAATTCAGAACATAAAAAACCAGACTATTTAAACTGCAATGCTTCCCGTTGAAAAGCGTATTTGCTCTCTATTAATCATAAACTCTAATTGCCATCAATAACAAACATCATTAATCTGCAGCTCTCAAAACTGAAGTGCATACAGGTACAACCTTTCTCCTCTCTAGTTATTATAGGGTTTAGAGCTTCTTGTAACAATTCATTTTTTATAGTTAATAACTCCATGAAATTCATTTCAAGCACAAACATGATATATTGTTTTCGTAAATTGAACAGCATCATGCTATTAATAATTTTCTTTCGCTTTTTTCTTTCTTCTCCGTAATTGTCGCGTATCAATGAGCAGACAGTTTAAAAAAAACGACCTGCATTCTCGTCTGTCGATCATTTACCAAGTGAAAGTAGGCAACGGTAGACAGTAAATCACCGTTTCAGGGAACAATAAAAATCACTTCTTTCTTATAATAAACTATACATATATACGTATTATGCTTTCGCTTTTACAATTTTAAATGTAAAACGAACTGATTGCAAATTAAAATTCCATTTAATAAATTAGTAACACAAACAATCCATGGAAAATTGAGACAAAAGTAAAAGTACAACGAAATTACGAACATAAAAATACCACTACATAGTCTATTTCTTAACTTGGAGTTCCAATGGCAAAACATGTAGTGTTGGATTCTTTTTAAGACATACAATTACACGTACACACAAGACAAAAAAAACTTCCTCCACGAAAAAGCAATATAAAAACAAATCTTTTAGTTTCGATACTTTGCTATCGCTTTAAAATTTGTCTTGAAAAATATTAAACATAGTATATCACATAAATCTTGTTGAAGCTTTTAACTAAAGCGGTTATCAAAACCCTGCGGTACGACAGTAATCACTCCCTGAGATCTTATTATCAATTTTATCTCACTGAATAGTCGCAGGGCGAAACTCGTTAAAACTTTACAGGTACATGGATACGTCGACGCTATGTAGCGGAAGCTGGGTCAACAAGTTCGGATCTCCTCCGATCGATTTAAAAGCACGTAGACAATGTTTTCGTAATTTCTGTCTATTGGAGGAAGATACTGCAGAAAAGTGAAGACTTTGCATAATACTCACTTTCCTAATGAGTATAATATTGCTCGAAAAGCCGAGAGCCACCTTGCATTCTCGCTAATTACGACATTACAATAACTCACACTTATTGGTAATTGGCGGGAACAGGAAGTGGAAATTAATTGTCACGTGTACATTTCCCGCAAAGCAGATAGATATATAAAGAGATAAAGATATAAAGACATCACACTATAAATTTACATAACACTAAGTGTTAATTTATAACATACATTTATTGTTAGTGATATTAAAATATATTTAGGAATCGTATTAAATAATATAATTTAATCAAACTGCAGAATTAGTTAAAAAATATGTAGGAAAAGTGAATTGAACTTGGTAGGGATTTTTTTGAGAAACAAAAGTGGGACGAGAAAATTCCAACTTTAATTTACGTGAGGTGTATTTTTCTTTTCAAAAGATGTGGTAACTTTATGATTTATGCCCAGTCCCGACAAGCCCAAACCGTTTCTAATTTCGCACTCGTGGATCGTAAAGGCATATCTTTCATAATCGCCGTGATTTTCTTTTAGCACTTACGGCTGATCGATTCGCATTCTCTATAATGAAGAGCATTTTAACTTTTCTCTTTACCTGGAAGATTCCCGCAGGAAATGCAAATGATCTGCAAGGGAGAAGAGAAAACAAATTTTCTATCGCAAAACAGTACAATATTTTCGTAAAAAAATGAGTTGCAATACGTATTTAAGTAATAAAAGTCTATACGTGTTTCTAGAAATAATAATAATATATGTTTAAAGTTTCAGAATGATATGATTTATTATATATCTGGAAATGTGTCGATAGCTTAAAATTGGTCAACCGAGTATTAAAATACCTACAACTGTGAATTACTTTCGTTTAAAAGGAAGTCACGCCTCGTGACTAGCAATTTTCTAAAGCGGATGAAAAAGTTTACTTATTTTCACGATCGATTATTTACGCACGAACATTCACGCTGATTCATTGTGAAATATTGAACAGTTGGTGTCATTAGCATCACTTTTCTTTCGTCTTTCATTATAAAACGACCACTATATGTCACATTAATCCTCACACATGCGATTGCTACACAAACTGTCCCACTGATTACCGTGTGTCAAATCTTTCTCATATTAGATTTATTTAATGAAATAAAATTTGAGAATACTTTTATGTGGTTTATGAAATCTAATTAACCCCTTGACCTCATACGTGGTTGGCTATCCATAAATATAAACACATTTTTCTGCAGACTCCACATTGTTTTTTAGAAATGACCGCTTAATTAAAAGAAAAATATTAAGGCATTTACATAATCCATAAAAATGTTGCATAAGAAATAATGCATAATAAAAATACTGATTGAAAGGCTTTTACAACAACGATGAACCTATCACCTAAAGATTTACGACTTTTTTCCTTTTGTGAGAGGTCAGAAAACCGATAAAATTTATGTAGGTCGGGCTTGTCATATGTATGTATTCGATTTGAGAAGTTTCATGAAGTTTAAGAGACTATCAAGT
Organism: Synergus coniferae; assembly: GCA_032164275.1. Lineage (NCBI taxonomy): Eukaryota > Metazoa > Arthropoda > Insecta > Hymenoptera > Cynipidae > Synergus > Synergus coniferae. The sequence continues at coordinate 8,840,018 of JAUEJJ010000046.1, forward strand.
CTTTTATTATTTTTTGAAAAATACATCGGTGCTGTATATAAAAAATAATTCCTGGATAAAAAGAAAATATTAACGGAAAAAGGAGTAGCTCGTTATAATCACATTTTGTATTTATATTAATATTATATTAATTTTATTTATTTCTCTCATATAATACGTTACAAAATTAATTCGTTGATTCTTATGAAAATCGAATGCCCAAGGTACATAATTTATAAATAATCATCTACTGAAAATAGTAATCTCAAAGTGACTAATCAAAGTTGTAAAACTACATATGTAAAATAATCTTATGCTTGTATGGGATTTTTGCTAACATTACAAAAAATATCAATGAACATTCGTAATTTTTGAATCTCCACTGCCATGATATACATTCATCCAGGTTCAACCTGAAGAATTATTCGTGAGTAGTAAATAACTTCTCCATTTTTCATCCAAGCACAATATGCTTTTCATGTTCATGCGTTTTTTAACTTGATTATATGCAATTATTCGTGAAATCTTCAGAGCTATAAACAAAGCTTATTTTTTGTGATAAAAGCTGAATTTTAAAGTCAGAAACTCAATAAATGGGAAGTCTCAAACAATGTAACGAAAAATGTATAACAATGCACATTGTATACGAAGAAGTTTTTAGATGTGTTGCAGCTTTTAGACTGTAGTGCTGACCGAATGCTTCTGTGCTTTAATCCGATCATCTCATTATGATAATTAATTGTAGTTAAACAGAACTTTGCAACATTTCGTATCCGTGCATAATTTCAGTAACACGAAACACTTCAGGGGTGAACGTTTCGATGGACGATATGGTGAATAATTGAATCAGTGTTAAAATTAACCAAATTATTGTTGCAATTGGATTTCAATAGCCAAATAGTCAGAGCAATGATGCGATATTATTCGAGCTAGTAAAGTCTTCTTTGAGATAGATTGTAATTTTCTTCTAGTATTTAATTTTGAAAACTTAAATATTCAACAATAAATTTTCTAAATTTAAAGTAAATTCTAAATTTAAGGTAAATTTCATTTTAAAAATTCTTAAAAATTACAATACGATTAGTAACATCTTATAATTGAGTGGATGTTTTGCAATTCTGAAGAGCAAGAAAGTATAAAATGAAAATCATCGTCAAAACGTCTTAAGACATTACGCGTCTCTTTTCGAATAATTTCTCTTCATTTCTCTTTCCCTCGTCCGCGGAAAATCCACCCCTGCGAAGCTTTCTGCTTTTCCCATTTTCTTATCTACCAAGAGAAAACAAACCCATACGTAATGAGTGCTAAACCGACATCGTGTAAATGAGAAGGGCGTTTACAGCGCCCGGTGGCATCGTTTAATACTTCTTCACGACGTGTAACGTTGTAATGAGGACTGACGGTGGATTTAACTCAAGACATTTACGATTCTCGTAAAAAAATGGCTAAGTGGAAAAACACGGAAAAACGGAAGGGGGTACTTCCATTAAACTAGGACGTTACATCAATCTCTGATTGTTTAAGCAATTTATTTTGAGTTGAACGTAAACGAACAATTGCAGTCGTGAAAAAGAATGAAGTAGTTCTTCTTTTTGTACTGTTATGCAGTGAAAGATGTAATAAAACATTCTTAATAATGTCACGGTTATAGAATTACAATAAATCGAAAGAAAATATTATTTCTTTTGATTTATATTTTTATGTGAGTTTTTATATGTATTACATTTTAAAAAAAGTAACGTTTTTCTTTTTTTAACGAGATTACTACTATTACTAGCAACAAAAATAAAATATTTTTATTTTCAATTACAAAAATTATAAACAAATTCCAAAATTAGTTTCTGTCATGAAAGAAATCTGAACTTGGAAATTGAAGTTTTTTGTACGATTATTCAATTCATAATTTTATACTCTATATATAGAAAATAGAATGAATGAGGGTAAATGTAAAATTAGATAACATATGTATGCAGTGGATCAATATTTACAATCACTCGTGAAGATTTGTCAAATACTTCAATTTACTTTGAAAGCTAGTTGTAGAAACGTCATTTTTTATTCAATGAACAAACTTTACGCCTTTCTAGTAAGTGACAAATTTATGAGTACGAGAACAGGTTAAATTAACACATCCTCAATTTGCATGCAACTCGCAAATTGATGATTTTCTTAGTATTTGCTTTGTAATATGAGCATCTATTACTGAATCCTTTGTAGAAAGATA
>JAUEJJ010000046.1:8851065-8864869 GCA_032164275.1 Synergus coniferae
TATGTCGCTTGCACTATTTGGCATACCATCTGTAAATGATAGATTAGAATATGGGCGATTATACCATCTCTAGTATTTCTTAATTAAATATTTAGTATATTGTGCATCAAGGTCATATATATTATGTAGTGGCCATGAATATAGTATAAAATTTTATATTAATAACATATTGCCGCTTATATTACAATTTTTTAATGCTGCACTCAAATCAGTTGTAAAAACTGAAATCTTGGTTTGAAGAAGAGAATATTATTACCAACTTTCTTATTTAACTTCTCTTTTAATTATTCATAGAATTTTAAAAAAAATTGTCATTGGAGTGCCACATTAAATGATTAATGAAGGCTGAACTATAATTTATGTTGGATAAAACTACACGTCCTTTGTAAATTTACCTTATGTAGTATAAAAAGAAATATTTTCTTACTCTTCTTCCCTTTTCTGAGTCTATTTTCTTAACGATCTCAAAACTCACGTCAATGCCATTAATAAAGAGACTGGAGTAGCTAACTAAATGAGACCCACGAGAAGTACCTCCAGAAGTACCACCAGAAGTACCTCGATCGTATAAATTCTTATTATTCTGATATGCATATTGCATATTCTTTGGTATAATTTATTTCACATGTACAGTTTCACAGTTTTCTGTACACGGAATATTTCTATGATATAAAGCAATTTTAAAGAAAGATTTCGTATGTGACGTACATGTTATATTCTTTTCTTTATTTTACTGCATGAAAATATAAAGAAATGTAAGCTCGACAACTGTTTCTCTGAAAGAATAAATCAGACTTTTTATTGAATTTTCCTTCCTTCTAGAAAATCGAATTGAAGTTTTGTAAACTGCATTGGGTATACTTCAGGGAATGTTCCATTGTTTGGAGGATTCAGGGTAACTTTGTAACTAAACTCCACTAGCTGTCAAAACTCAAAGTTAGAAACAAGTCTACAGCGGTTTAGAGTCAGAACTAACCCTCACGTCGTACTTTCGCACCCCAAGAACCACAGGACAATATATCACAAAACCAGTTATTCGTCCAACGAAGTTTCATAATACATATTACGCTTTACAATAACTCGAATTTTGCTCAAGAAAGAATGAATAATAGAAATTCGGGCAAATAATTTTTATTAATTTTGTACGTGTTTTTTCACTCACATATTGTTTTACTAAATACTGATGGTGGAATAATAATTGATATATTATTAATTGGGAAATTTAATACGAAAGATATTGAACTAATTAACATCGGAAAGCCAATTGAATGAAGGCACTTGAAAACTGATCCTGTGGACTTGTCCAACAAAGTTGGTTAATTTCAGAGTTTCATGAGAATCGCGATTGCAAATAGCTAAACAAGCCTCCAATTATACGATCACGAGTACCAGCAAACAAATTTAGAGGGGAATAATGTTGCTCTCAATAATTGCCTCGAATAAAAAGCCAAACAAAAATAATGCAAAATATTTGAAATTAAATTGTTTGCACTTCAAGAGCTAATTGGTAAACTGGACAACACATCCTAATTAAAAGAAAGTGTTTTCTAAAAATAAAATTTTAATCAAGCACAATAAAAATTGTATACAGTCCATTTGCTAAAAACAATTTTCATTCTTTGTACTCTTTTAGGATTCGTGTTTTATAAAATAATTTTCGCACTAGTAACAATAATAATAACAATAATATGAGAAGCCGAAGATTCTTAAGGTCTATCATGATATTTAAAAATACTGAAACGAAATGATATTAAATTATTAAAATCAAGCACAAAAAGCTTGATAGTAATTATACATACATTATTGATATGCAGAAATAGTTATTGATGTTTTATATTCTCGAGAGACTCCTTGAACAGATATACAGAAATTTATATATATATGTATATATATAAATTTGACCTAATTAATCATTTCTGTCTATTATATAAATAACATGAGTTGAATTAAGGTAAATGCCCCAATACCTGGCCGTTGTTTCATATGGCCAGGTGCGGCCATGTACTCGTGCCATTCTTAAGGTGGCCAGGTATTGGAACATTTACCTTAAATCTATTAAAAATGGTTCATTTTTAATAAATATTTACAGAAACTTTACTAGAATGAATTTTACATGTGACTATGTTCTGTCTCATTTTTTTCTCCTTCCGATAGAGCTTCAGTTAAAGGTGAACCATTCGTCAAAACTTCCACTTTATGATCTGATATCAATGATAGTCTTTCTTCCGGAAGCGATCTGCTTTCCTCTTTGCTCATGTCATACTTTTCTCTTTTTAAATTATTTTTCTCTCGTATTTCACTGAACTTTATACTATTTGGTACTTCGGACTCTCCTTCTGTGAAAAAGAATTCAAGTTAAAAATTGAAGTTAATATGCATCAACTTTAGAATAAAAGCTGCAAGGACTTACAAATTTAAATTTACCACAAAATTAGAAAGTCTTCGAAGTTAATTTAATTAAGTTAATTAGTTTTAAATGCTACTCATCTAAAGGCAATTTAAAGTAGGAAGCTGCTAATTCGAAATTCTCTCTATTCAAACTCTATAATGAGTTTTAGTTAACTTTTAGTTGTAAAGCCTTCGAACTTGAAATAATGGAATTATGTTTCTTGCTTGAAAGCTTTTAAACCAATTATTATACACTATTATTTATAGTTAGTCCCAGTCCATTTAAAAAATAAGAACGTACTTATTGACAAGAGACTTTGAGAATTAGTCTTCCGCAATTCTTCAAAACATTCAATTATATTTTCATCAGTCTCTAAAATATGTAACGATTCAATATCGCCCAAAATTTGAATAGTTTTCATCACAGCTGGACTGAGATTTAGAAACCAAAGTGGATGGTTCCGCGCTTCAAATTCTTTTCGAAGTCTTTCAATGCCCTGTAAAATAAAATGCAATTTTGTAAAATATACATCTTTTTCCAAGCTTCAATTCGAAAAATCATATTGAAATTACGAATCAATTATATATTAAAATTTGAAGTAATCACAATTATTTACTTACCTTAATGGCTGTGTAGTCTATTCGTTTAAAATTCTGACAGTCCATAATACATGGCAACCCCTTATTATCTTGCTTTTCTCCAATTTCTGATATCCTTTTCGTCAGATAATTAACTTCGAGAAATTGGAGCCCATCATTTGGTTTAAGAAGCAGGTACTTGTCCCCCAGATTTGTCTGCTCAAAAGTTTCAGAAATGATTATATGAAAGTAAATTATTGTTTTGAAGACATATTATTATATGTATAATATGTAGCGCATGTATTATATAATTATAAATAGAACAGTTGTAAATAGTACAATTATCCTCACAATTTGTAGGTATATTGTTTAAGCACCTTGCATTCCGCTACGCTAATTTTGGGCCTGGCAGACTGGAGAATCAAGTAAACGATATTGCAAACGGTACCAAGAAACAGGCCCGTTTTTACATTAACGAGAACGCAAGCTCCAAACGTTAACAGACATGCTACAGCATCTGCTTCTAAAAAATTACAATTTTTTCATCATTAAAATTGTTCTTTAAATATAATTTTTATGTAAATATAAAATTAAATAAGTAACGAAACCTACTGTTTCCTTTCCAAAGTAATGGGACTATTTTCCAGTCGATCATAAAAACAATTGCGCTTATCAGCACTGCAGCAAGAGTAGCTTGAGGGATGTAGTGAAAATATGGAGTTAAAAAGCTGAGGGCAAGTAGGGTCATTGTACCTGAAAATGAAATAATAATTAAGAGTCGATATAGAAAAATTTACAAAAACATGCAGCTCCCAATAAACTCTCATTATCAGTAATAAATACAAATTTTCTTTATTCTTTTTTCGAAAATTAAATCAAATTAGCAGAATAAATTTCTGCGTAAGTCGTGCATCTCGAGGAAGATAATGTTTAAATTTGCATATATTATGAAGAACGTGAATGTAAAAGAAGGCAAAAAAATTGTTTGCTATCTTAATCAATGCATTTCATGAAAAGCATTAGATTTACTTTTGATTTAAAAATTAGAGGAAATTTCCATGAATATGGTAACATGACGCATAAAGTGCTACGTAATTTGGATTAAAGTAGTTCAACACGTCGCTACGTTTAGCCTTGTGTGAAAAACTGAACTTTCTTTAAAAAATCGACGTTTTAATTCATGAATCATGGAATCAAGAAAAAAACAATCCACGAAATGAGAGATAATATTTGATGTCCAGGAAGTTGACACCGCCAACTTGATTTTTCAAAAAATCGTAACGCCTATTCCGCTCTGCTGATTGGTCGGAAATTCCGCGTAATCATTTGAACTTGATTCTCAGTAATTTATATTTTGTCATTTTCTTTCACTGCTGGGAAAGTTATTCAAGTCTTATTTTTGGGCTTAATATTTGTTTGGCACAGATGTACCTATAGTATCTTTATCTTATTGATTTTGTGTTGACGTTCTGAATAGTTACTTATCAATGTTTTCCTATTATCTAGAACTCGCCACGTTGTGTATATATTTATGACTAATTCGGCATATTTTTCCTGTTTGTTTTAGGTGAGTCCATAATCCAGACTTTCATTGCAAATTGGGTAATTTTTAAATTTTCACTTTCTACTCTTGTATTATTTTTGTTTTTAATTCAGTATCACAATTGAAAAGCATAAACCACACGAAATTGTGGCTTTGAAAAGGAATTTCTAATAGTAGGAGAAAAGAGATTGGTACTTGATTCTATGAAGCTTGTAAAATTAATAATCCTTGAATTATTACCCGAGTAAAGACCAGCCATTGGAGTTTGAACCCCACTTGCACTGCTCAAGGCACTTCTTGTAAAAGAGCCACAAGTTGGCATCGAGGAAACAAAGCTGCCTAATACGTTACAAATTCCAAGCGTTCTCATTTCTTGCGAGGCATCCACCAAATCTCCAGTTGCTGTCACATTAAATCATAAACTTGATATCAAATATAAAGAATATATATTTTAAATATACATAACGTAAAATTAATTAATGTAAAACATGACGTGTGAAAATTTGTTATGCGAGTCCATTAATCACTTACCAAAAGCTTTGGCAATAGCTACATTCGTTAGAACAGCAACAAGTGGCACAATGATTATTCCTGAACCCAAATAAGAGCACATATCAAAAAACGTGTAAGTCTGGTTACCAACTTGAGTGGAGAAATTTGGCATTATAAAAGAAGGCAGCCCTGACGTAACATTCCCTAAAAAAGTGATTATCATAGTATCAATTTTCTGAAAATTTAACACAAGGAGAAAAAATCGTTTTTAAAATATAAATTTATAAAAACCTGATAGGAGAAAAGGTTCGCGGCCTATGAGGCTCAAACGATATGTCATAATGGTGGATCCCAATACGATTATTACGTTCCGACTAGTCGATAGGAACCATAGAATTCTTTTCGCCCACTTCCCTGTAGTGGAATTTTTATTGTCCAAATTCTTACATTTAATTTCTTTCAATTCCTATAAAGAGTGTGAAGAATTAGTCACATATTGCACTCGGATTACAAAAAGCCCTTTGAATGATTCTCTAGTACTAAATTTCATTAGGTTTCTTATCTGAGGTAAAATAACTGAGCGATGAATAATGATTTAATTAGTTGTCATTAGAAATTATTAGAATAAAATCGTTAGTGCTAATAGTTTTGTTTTCTAATGGAAATACTTTCAAGTTGAAAAGTATTAGTATAATAGGTAAATATAAAGTAAAATTTTATGTTGAAATACTGACCCTCATCGAGAGAAGTAATATCACACTTGACAATCCAAGAGCTGTATCAGTCAATCGAATATTACTGATATTTTGAAAAAGTTTAATTACACTGTCAATTACTGCTACGGCTTCGTACTCAATGCCGAGCAAATGCGGCAATTGATGCACGATTAAAATAACCGCTGTAGCAGAAGTAAATCCAGTAGTTACTGGAATCGATATGAAATCCACGATGAAACCTGCAAAATTGGAGTTTGATTAAACTAGGAAGTGGTCTGGAATGATCTGTTTTGTAAATACAAATATATGTACATACTATATGTACATATATATTATACGTACATTTAATATTTTGATAATGAATTTGCTAGATTATCCAATACCGTACTGGTCTCAATTTGGACTTAGTATTACACATATATTCAAATTCTGTTAACTCTATCTGGTTCGTAATTCAATAAAAATGTAATGATAACATACAAACCTAAATTAAGTAAGCCCATGGCCAATTCGACACATCCTGCTAAAAAACCAAGAAGTATCATAAAATCACGAGGCATCTCTCTTGCGAATTCTAAGGTTAGAAGTGCCATCAGAGAAGTTGGTCCGATCGATACTTCCTTAATACTTCCAAAAATGATGTAAATAAAGCCTCCCAAAAATGCCGAGTAAAGCCCATACTGTAAATCATTTGAATTCACTTGTTTATTAAATATTCACTCAAAATGAAAAAGTTTTCTGTCCTGCAAATTTATTATATAGATAAACAGAAATGTAAATTCAAAACGCAATTAAAGTTTAATCAATTTTAATTTTGGACAGTCCGTGTGGAAAATTCAAGTTACATAAATATTCTCCATTTGAAATGTTAATGAATCATACATAATTTATAAAATAATAATACTAAAATATAAGACTGCAAATTTATGTATTTAATATCTTGAATTCATTAATAAATTATAATACGTAATAATAATTATAAATTCGTAGTGTCTGCGGAATTTAATCATCTTCAATTTAATAAAAATCTAATTTAATAAATCTTTAATTAAATAAAGCGTTCAAATTGAATTCAAATCGTGATCTCTAGACTGATTTGTCCGCCAAAAACCAGTTTTATCCCACTATGCGTCGTGCCCTTTTAAATACATTATGCAGATGAAAATTGTACTTGTTTACTTTTATATGAGAAATATAAGTTGAGTAAATTGAACTTTCAACTCGGGAAAAATATTCTACTTAGCCTCTCAATATATCAGTGTATCTCAATCGTTTTAAATAGATTTCGTTCAGAAAAAGTTTAGGAATGAAAATATATCACATAAAAAAATTTTAAATGAGGCCATGTGGAAAAAAATGTGTCTATACCTGTGGAGTGAGTCCAGCAATTGCAGCATATGCAATACTTTGTGGGATCATTGTGAGGCCCAGAGTTATCCCAGCCACAAAATCCGAAAGAGCTTGAAATTTGGTATATTTCGGTAACCATCTTGTCACAGGCACATATTTAGCAAGAAAATTTTGACAACACTTTGACGAGTCTTTCCTCACGTCGCTTGCCGACGACTTTATATTCACTTTCGGCATCTTGATCGTCGGTTATTCACTTATATTTATAAATTCACGGGTTCATAAAATCGCCAATTTATTAATTAAAAAGTAACTAATGATAAAACTTTTGAAGCACTGAACCAATTATTCACCACTGCCAACAATTTGAGACTGACAAACGTGCTCGAAAGCAACAGTGTGTAAATTTATCACATCATATCCGCTATCTTCAAAGCGCATTGTAAACTCGAAAAATTGAGGGATAAGAGCGAGAGGCTCCTTCCAGCTACCTTGGCTTTCTCACAATGAGCGCTTCTGTTGACACGTTGATAATAACGATTGTGAGGTCGTATACCCAAAATATAACCTTGATACTATACGAGTTACGAATACACTTTCGATGATTAAGTGACGAAATTGCACTTCTGTAAGTGATGTAGACACTTTTCTGCTCCTGCCTTTTTAGTTATTTGCTTAGTTATTTGCTTGCTTGCTTAGTCGTGCAATACAGACATTGAACAGGAATACATGTACAAAAATGAAGATAAAGATAAGGAGAACGTAAATCAATACTGTACTGGTGTGCGGTGCGGGAGATCTCATGATCTGAGTTCAATGTTCCGGTTATCACTAACTCTTAAATATATACTTTTAGCAGCTTTTCCTTCATTTAACCATAGAACGAATTATTCAGTATTTTCAGCCTTAAACACTGAGTTAGAAATTAGATTGCTAAAAAATAAGATTGCTAAAAAATAATATTGCTAAAAAATAAGATTGCTCTTATAGACATTTCAAAGAAATTGGACCTCTTTTGAGTCTAGTCTTAACTTCATAAATTATTAAAATGTTAAAATACACACCAAGAAGAAGGAGCATAAAAAGAAGTGTAATTGAAAAGAAACAATTTTCTCTGAACTCAATCATATAGTGAAAGAGATATTTTTAATACAATGGAATGATTAGGGCAAGTGTTTTTTATGCACAAAGAATTCATTGAGTGAATGATATTATTTCTGTTGAGGCAATTTAGGTTCGAAGGTTATTATACTATATTGTACTATTATATGTTTTATAGAGATAGAGACAATTTAATAGCCAATTTATCTACAATTTGTAGAGATATAATGATTTTCCCGTAACCAATTACTTTTGACATAAGTTCCTTATCTTATGTTTATTTTGCGTATTTTAGATTAAGTTCATCGTGATTAAACTTATTAGTGCTTGCGATTTATGTAAAAAACGTTTTGATTACTTTTTTAATAATTTAATTTTTATGTGCTCAAACGTAGCGGTATCATCATCCGTTCTTGTGGAAAAACGTACACCGGTAGAAACTGGAAACCAATTATCAATCGACTCTATTCTTGGAAAATTCATAATTTAGTCATATCTTAAATTCTGATGAGAAATTGCGTAGAATTGATCTCATTCTTTTGAAAGTGTGGTGAAAAATTGTTATTTAAATTTAATTCTTCATAATCAAGTACGATACTTTCGACTTGAGAAATAATGTGTATATGTCTTTCAGTCTTGTTTGTCACTTTATATCTTATATCTCAAGAATCACGAGTTCTTTACGTGGAATTCTTTTAATAATGATTTTGCATTTGTTCATAATCTATTACATAATTTTTAATCCATTTTTAACCACGAATAGCACTATCAAATATTATGATTTTGATATACGAGATCGGTATGAGATTGTATTCCCTTTTGTTTGTCTGGGTTTTATCTCAAATCTAAAAATTAAATAAGTACCGGATATATACCAGGATGTTCTAAAATTTATTGCCAATTCAGAGATAAAAATTAGAGGCCTAATAAGATCACTTCTTTATCTCATATTCAAGAAGAAAAATTACGAGTGGAACAATTAATCAAAAATATAAGAGAAACCAAATTCAAACATAAAAAATAAAATTCCAAAAGAATATTATTATTTTAACTATATTTATATCTGTTCAATCAGTAAATCGATGACTTAATCACCGGGAAATATTTGTTTGATCATCGAGAAAATATTTTTCCTCTGTAATATAGTACCTGGAATGATTACAGAACAGATAACATTATAATTTCAAAGCTTTAGTCATTTTCGATTGAAAATTAATTTAACATTATATAAATTACACCAATTTTGTTATTGATGAAATGAATATAATTCAGTGTCTAATCAAAAGCTTTATATTCACTTAGTAAAATATTGACTTAGCTGAATATTTTCTTCACACAATGAAAATTTGATGAAAAAAAAAAAAAAGTAATGTTTCATTCAAGCAAATTGATTTTTTAATTTCTTTCTTTCGTCTTGACAATAAAAAGTTACTTTATTTCATATTTCTTTTTTTGAAGACAACCTGAGATAAAATTGGTATATAAAAGAAATGTAATCACATCCAATTAGCATTAAATCTTTTCAAGAATTTTCTGAATCGGCATCGAATATTCAATTACCAATAAAATTTGTATCCTGTAGTTTAAAATCCAAAACACGAATTCAAGAAATACACTAAATTCATACACTGCGTGTGCACACATGTCTCTGTCTCTTTCGATTTCAGTCGACTTTTCCTTAGAGCTTTAGGAACTGAAGAAACCGGAAGAGAAGTGAGTCTGGGAAGCTAATAGCTGGAAGGCTTGAGCTTTTATTTACCTGAGGCTCTTGGGAGGTTTTCTCTGGTCGCTGTCTAGGGAAAAGAGAGCTAGTCAGCTTCAGGTGTTGAGGAAAAAGAGAAAAATAGAAATTAAGAATTGTGTAAAAAATGCTGCGGATCCTTTGGAAAATAGAGGGACATTAGAGGGAATTTTTCACAGGTAGCTTCTAAGAATTATTATAAACCACATTAGAGGTGTTTTCTGGCTTTGATTGCAATTATTCTTAATTAAGGAACCTTCTATTTTCTGGGTGGCGCCGGAAACAGGAAATCTCGGATCGATCGACAAGCAAACAGGAATAAAAGTTCTTTCGTGCCTCTTTGCTTGCCGGTCTGGATAACAGCGGTAGTTCTCAACCACGACTTCCTTTGTCTGGGTACCTTCCTCCTTGCCGAATTTTCTACGATATCATGGATAGATCCTATGAACTTCATAGTTAGTAGATGGTATATGAACAACATCATATTAAATTAATTTAATTAGAGGCTTCAGCATATTGATAAAGTGGTTTTTGTCTCAGGAAGTTGAATTAAGTTTTTCTAGAAGTTGATAAAGATAGTATTTTTATTACGCCATCATTCTTGTTCGAATAACATAGCTAATAATAAGTAAATCTTGAATTATCTTCTGACAAAACTTACAAGTTTGAAGGTGTAATAATTTATAGTCGAAATTGTTTTTAGTTCTTGACATTTTCAAGACTAATCACAATGACGTTTGTGCGGTAACGTGTCAGTGCACCAAGGAGTTGCGAAGCTCCCAGTAGGGGTGCAACGAAATTGCTCTGCACCTCAGGGCAGTCAGAGCAACGAGGCAATTCTCTGCATCTTCTAAATGCATTCTAGAGTGATCTCTGAGAAGAGGACCTCTAACAGGGGTTAGCAAACGGGTTTCTAATTTCTCCACGAGGGTTCCTGTTGCTCCACTTTCCAAAAGCTTCTAGCTTCTAGGGAAGCTGGAAGAGTCGTTACGTTACAGAGAGCAGTTGCATCCATTAAAGAACTTTCTATTTCTAATTTAAGAAGTTTACGTACTTTATTCGTCATCAAGATTATACATGTTCATTCGCATTTATGGGTTAATAGAATCGATTCAGTGGTTTTTGTACTGATAAATGAAGTTGGGTATGTTATTTATAACTTTTTACGAGAAGTGAACAGGAAATATAATCATGGACAAGTCATTGGATAAATAAACAATAATAATATGCGATAATAATATATGATAAAATTTATGCGATGCTTTGATACAATCGAAAAGATTCTTAATAGTGGAAACACTTTTTAAAAAGTACTTTCCTTATTTATGTCATGCTAAAACAGGAACACTCGTATTTCGAACGTGAAATCTCCATGTTTACGATATGTTTTTCAAAGAATACTGTCAAACACATATTTCTTTAAATTTTTAACGAAACCACAAAAAAATAAGGTAAAAGTATATTTTAGACAAATTGAGACCCGGGATATAAACAAGCGACTCTAATTAAATTTTAATTACATATTTTGAAGTATTAGCTTTGAAATGCCAACTTTTTCCCCAATTAAAACTATAACTTGCGAAGTAGATCCTTTTAATTGTTTTTCGAACAAAAATTAGCTTTGTACACGATGTTTTATTTCGCGCTTTTAGTTTTTATTGCTTTCATACTATTTGATTAATTGTAAATACAAGAGTGATTATGTAGTAGAAATTACATTTAAAGGTGTCTGAAAGGTTCCGCTTTGCGATGTTATGGGATTAAATATAAGAAACGGGATTTCATGATCCGCCCAAATGTTCATCCGACCTCTTCATCTTCAATTGATACGTTTTACGATCGGACGATCAATAAAAAAGTAAATTTGATCTATGTACTATATCTTCCGGGGCGAATTCGGTCCTAAGCCAAACTCCGGATTCAGCTTTGCTGTAACGAACGACCCATTTATATTAACCGCAAGGTTGGTTTATCTACAAAGTTGGGTCAACTAGTCAAGCTAGTTGTGGGACACCCGCCACACTATCTTATGCGGTTAACGAGTGAGCGGATTTACGAAAGTGTCTGGCCCTCCTAGGCATAGACAGTGGCATCTCTAGGGTAGCTGTGTTGTAATCCGTGGTTTATATCAACAGTCACAAACCCTTATTCTGCCCTGCTACAAGGGCATTGTAGGGTTCCAGAAAACGAGCAAAAGTCATAGGTGAGGGATTGAACTGTTGTAGTCGTTGGAAATCCGGAACTCCTACGGCGAGTATAGTTGAGCATGTGTTCATACGCATATATACACATAGATGTTTTGGTATATATCCGAGGTATTTGTCATTGGTACACACCCGTTGTGTGCCGTTAACGACACCGGGTTGTTTCAATTGTTCCAGCCTTCCTATCAAAGAAAATTTTCCAAAGCCGCCGAGAGGAGAAAGCGACACAAACTCAGCAAATAATCTCATGTTCTCATTTAGTCTTTAGAATTGTGGAATTGCAGATTTCAAACTACAATACCAAGTCCAATTAATGACGTTATCGTCGTCGTCGAAAATTATCTAAAGAATTAAATGAACAATATTGTCAGAGTTGGCAAAGACCATGTAGATTATAATGTTTATGAACATTATTATTGGCGCCATGATCGCTGCCGTCTTGACGGTGAACCATTGTTATCGTTGCATCACCCACCTCACATGATCGCTGTCATCTCTTTGCAAGGATTCTAAATCAATGTGAATGCGTCGCATCACTTATTTTTGTTTTTGATGATTGTTCCCACTCAACTAACTGCTTTATGGAAAATCATTTCTGATACATTTTCCCTCTGTTTTCTTCTGAAAATTTGGAATTCGCGATATTTCTTGCCTAATGCATGATATGAAAATGAAGGTCTGATGTACCATAAGGGCCGTCTTTAGACTCATGGAGACCCTGGGCACATTAGGATAATGACGCCCCTATGACTTTGACAAAAAAATAAAAACCAACAAAAAAGTAAAAGCAAAAAAAAAAGAACAAAAAACAAAGGTGGCAGGAACTTGGGGGCCCCTATCAATCGCGAGATCATGGGCACTTGCCCAGAGTGCCCAGTGGAAAAGAGGAGCCTGGTCTCGTACACAAATATTTAAAAATTTTTTAGAAAAAGAAAATGTAGGCTCCGGAAGCTAAGACCACGATCGTTTTCAAAACGATCGATCCCGACGCAACTGGATGTGTATGTCATCCGACTCGTCACTTCCCTCAACACCAGAAGCCGATCGAGTCGGGAAAAAAGTCACAAAATTAGAGAACAGAAAATCCTTTTTAGGTGCACAATCACTAAATTTAATTCACGGATAATTAGGAGAAATAATTACCTTTAAAATTTATAATAAGTCGCGCATCCGGTAGAAGTAGAAAACTTAGGCGTTTATACACTACGTCTTCTCTACTCGAGAGTCACAACCGAACTGAATATTAAATAATTGAGTTATATGATATATCCTATCATCAATACAGACTGTCTGATCCCAAACAATGACCGCGTGGGGAAAAAAAAGGGCAGGTTCGAAAATCCCAAAAGTAATAAAACCCTTCCGCGGCTGGTAGACACTTTCAAATTTTAATAAATAATGCCGATGAGATTAATTCAGCCCCAAAAATACGAGACTCGAATAATTTAGAAAAATAATATAATTTTGCTTCTAACATCAATGCCAGACAGTGACATCTGATTTGTTGCTATTGGTGTGCAGTTTGAAATGCTAAAAAATGTTATTTTTATTGTTTTCATAAAAAATGGTGTTTTAACTTATAAAAATGTTTATTTTACAGATATTAATTAATCTCGATAAAAATAAAAATGAATAAAGTCGATATTGTGTCCATCAAAAATAGCCTTTGGTACTCACCTGTATTTCTTTA
>JAUEJJ010000046.1:8869508-8884011 GCA_032164275.1 Synergus coniferae
TACACAGAATCATTTTCAAATCAAAAGACTTATATTTAAAACTATTTTTAGTTTTAAATACAATAAATACAAAAATTCGTTCATTTGAACATTCAGAACTTTTCAGTCATCTCATTTCTAGCGATTTTGATCAGTGAAAAATCCACTGGAAATCAATGAAAAGTCACTTAAATTTGCAGTCGTTTAGTGGTAATTACTGAAAATTTCAGTGGCTTTTCACTTATTTTCAGTGGTTTTTCACTGATTATAATCGCAAGAAATGAGTCACTGAGAATTAGTGAACTTTCACTGATTCAATTTTAGAGAGAGAAGTTGGATTCTTCGTCTCATGGAGTAGAAATTTGTCATCTATATAGAAACTTTCCTCGAAAATTCTTTCTCCTGTGTTGTGGCGGGAACAAAAAAGCAAAAAAGCGAGGGAACGTGCAAGTACTTTTTAAAAAGAGGTATCGGGTGTCCTTCTCGCCCAGATCATAATCTCATACCGAGGTTTCAATATCAAAGGCGCCTTGTAGTTTCAGTTTGTTCACAAGAGCGTTTTCTTAGAGCTTTTGAATTTAACCCCATAATTAGCGCGCCAGTGGCGCTTATAAGTGGCGTCCAATATACACGTATTACCAAGGTACGTGGATCATGGCTACCCTCTGGACTTTAGAGTCTGCGGATATATTGTGTAATGTGTGCAATATGTTCATGTACATATCGCGGACACACGCTCATGCACACTTAATCGCTTATAAAGGCTCTTATAGTGATATCTACATACACGTGACATTACTTTGTGCCTCGTGGGACTAGTAGGTCTAATATGCAAGTCGGATGGTGACCTGTAAATCACGTCTCTCGGCTATTCCCCAACATCCAGATGCTTTCCATTCAAATTCCCCGAAACTCAACTCCTTTTCCAAACCAAGTACTCTGTAATTTCTGACTTTCCCTATATCTCGGTTCACTCGTTTGTATAAAGTGGCGTGGTTCAGCCTTCCAGCATTGTTTCCGTAGTTGCTATAATTAAAGTCTTATATTACAAATTATAAACCGTAAATATAAACATATTATGGTACCCACATATCTATTATACTATAGCTCAGTGAATGTGTCATGTTTGAGCAAGAAATACGAGAAATGAGGAATAACCATTTAAGCTCTCGTCTTTTCTTATTAAATGTCATCTTATCTCGTCTTACCTAAGTGAGCTTCTCGAAAGATCGGTTATATTGCATATGGTATATATTGACGGAGGTAAATGGTCTTAGTGAAAATTATTTATTATTGCAAACTTAAAGTTGGAGAAATTAAATCGCTCTTATGGTGAAGTATCACGTGCTCTTAAAAACCTTTAAATCTTCTGAAATTCTTTTTAATCTTTTAAATGTATTGATATCTTTTGAAACACTTCGACATTTTTTTAATATTTTGCAAATTCCTTGAAATGTTTTAATTTTTTTTAAATACACTCATATATTGAAAATCCTTTCACATCTTTTGAAATCCATTTTGGTTTTTTAAGTGACTGGAAAAATAACAGAACTCTCTTTTAAAGCATAAGCAAATATTGTAGAAACGGTATTCATTGCGTGGTTTTATTATGATTTAGATTCATATTCAGAGAATTTCTGATTAAAATCTCATACTGCAAATTACGAGGGCATAAGGGTCTTGGTCTCCAGATCCCAACTGTAACACATTTTCATTCTTGTATTGTGTTCATTGTTGGAGTGGATACAAAGTAAAGCTTTAAGTACCAAACATAGTCTTTAATTAGCTAGAGTTTGTTAATTTAGGAAGACTTTTATTGACCCTTTTATGATAGAGTTTACGAGATAACCTGGGTCATGTTTCTACCTTGGAAAGCTGTAGTTTATAGTATAACCTAGGACAAAAGTCTTTAGTGAGCTGAATTAAGTCTCGTAAGTGGTAATAATGTTTCGTTGAGGTTACAGGATTATATGGTTTCGTTGTTCGTATCTCCCTTAACACATTGAAAATAAAATATTTAAATTTTTCTAGCATATGCTTATAGAGCTTGTTAATTTTTTAAAAAGATGCATAATTTATCCATTTTGTGTAGAGCTTCTTTTCATAGTAGCAATCTTATTTTCGCATCATTTACTTTCTCATGTCCCTACTTTTGCCAAGAGAATATCAACAAACTCATCAAACGCTATCTCGTCTTTACAGATAGAGAACAAGTAAGCTTGCAAGCTCTTTAAGATCTCAGTTAGGATAAGAGAAATTCCCCTTTCTTCTTACAGCTTTCACGTTCTCTTTCTTGTCTAAGTGACTCTGGGAAAGAAAAATGGTAAGACGAGAGATTCCTCCTTAGAAAACAAAGGTCGCCAAGTTCGTCGCCAAGCTTGAAGACTTTGAATGTTGTTTCCAAGAGGAGAGAGCTTGAATGAGGAAACTTTCTGCTTAAGCTTGTGCCTAATTTTATTCCTTGTATGCGAAGGGAACATAACTTGAAATTTCGACGTCCTCTGACGAAAAACAATCTTGAAAATATAATCTAGTGTATTTTTGTTTTCATTTCCAAGTTTAATTGCAGTGAAAACAATCCAAACATTAAACCAATATATCTATGTAAATCCATTATAAATATTTAAATACACTTAATAATAGTTTGCTCGTAATAGAATGACGTCCATCGAGACAAAATAATTAGTTCATTTGTATGCCAACATGCTCTGTTGACATTATTTCTCTTCTGTATCAACGCGCGTTATTCGTACACACTGAGGCATATACAACGTTCAGTAGATGCAGTCAATATTGGTCAGACAACTGAATAGCTAATTTTTTTCGGCTGAGTCAACATTCGACAAGGATGCAAATTAAATGTTTTGTTTCCCACGAAACATTTGATCCGTTCAATATTCCTTAAAATACAATTTTTAGTATTTTTTTTCAAATAAAAATAGTTTGCATAATAATAAAAGTAAATAAAATACTTCATTGCTTTCATTAAGAGTATTATACAGAAAATGGTCTAGTTTTTATTACAGTTTAATTGTAACTTAACAAACTGTAACAAATACTAAACTTTTTTTTCTGTTTAGTTCAGATTTTGTATGTATAAAAATAAAAACAAGCGAGTGTTTTCCTCTTTCTTACATACCGAAGATCGTCAAAGTTCTATTTTCTTCTAGTACATCACATCGTTCTCTTCATCGTATTGTATAAAGATATCGACTATTTTGTGTATATACAAAGCCGCAGAAAGAATCCTGGAATGATCTCGCTGGTTGTAAGCTGAGAATATACGGGATCTGAATCCTAACGAGATTTACGAAAGGATAACATCTTTCTGACTAGTTCAAGATAAGTAGGCGTACATGTCGTATAAGAAAACAGAAATTTTCACTAGTTTACGAAAGTTGTATCAATTTCAGAACTTTCAACGGAAAAAAAAGAAAGAACCAGGTCAATGAAAAAGTCGAATATTTTCATTTCTGTTAGGCACATATAGTAATAAAACATGGGATATTTTTATTACAAACCACGACCATAAACTTTCTCAGAGTGGTTTCAGGATTTTCTTCTTTTAAAGATATAGAGAGAAGTCTGATGCGTTTGTATATAACTGTAGAGTGTACATTCTGCAGTTACTTTCCACCACTTTCTTATTCTTTTTCTTTTCTTTTCGCGCACGGTGTCGCAGATAATAGGATATTGGAAAAGCCGATACTTCCCAACTCGCAGTATCGGTAGCGCCATACCAGCTCTACTCCTAGTGCTTTATAGTCTTATACTATCACCACATCAGCACATTTTCTCAAACCCCGAGCCATACGCATCCACGCATTATGTAGTATGTAGCTAGCGAATATTTACATATTTTAGATCAAACATTTGTATACTACTTTATACCAGTACCAGAGCCGTAAATGTGAATAAAGCTCTTCTAGGACTTGCAGTTTCCTTTTTCAATTTGAAGTTTATCGCTCGCTTATGGAATACCGCGGCTATAAATTCTGACATCAGAGATTTAAAGTATCCATTTTCAGATGACTTGAGCTTTTTCAAAATAATGCGCGAAGTTTTAATAAAGTTCGAAACTAAAACTGTCAGATTGTTAGGAATATTGCTGATGAAGAAAATTCAATTTCGAACTGATACACCTTTTTACTTTTTTTTCTACTTATGACTCGGATTTTTGGTGTACACCAAATTTCAATAGATTCAAGGGGTTTCAAAATATTTCAAAAGGGTAGTACACATATGTGTTATTTATTATTTTATTTTGACTGCTTTATTTCTATGTTTATTAAAGCTTGAAGTGATTCCAACAGAATTTACATGAAACTATCTTTCTTGAACGCGATATTGTTGTGAGTTGTGCACATTAGTGTGCAGGAAATAGGAGATGTTTCAGACTGTATCTGAGAATCTGAGTGCAGCCTTCTCTCTGTATACTGTTACATTTGTATATATTCGATAGTCCTGGTAACACCATCTTGAAGCCGTCAAACTGAAGACACGAGGATGTAACGTATCAGAGAAATCTCTTCGATATTCCAGTCCATGTTTCTATGGCACGGATCTGTCGCATTTTATTTTACGGAAATCTCCGGAAGATTTTTATTCTTTGAAAATACCAATGTCGTTCACAAGCTCTAAAGAATCTAGAAAACGCGGGGAATAAAATCGGTAGGCAGAATGTTCGTCTTCATTTGTTTCTTTTATTCTTTTCAAACAAGGCTGACAAAAAAATTGACAAGGCTGAGATAAAAAAGTTTTTTTGATTTTCGCAGTCAAATTTTCATTTCTTTTTTTTCCAAAAATTTGTTTACGGCACAAAAGAACGTTGTTGGTTTTCGAAGCATCTAGTAACTTTAATTAGAATTAAATTAAATTAAATTAGAGTGTATGTTAACCTCTGTAAACCCACAAAAATTCTCATTAGTACATTCTCCCTTTTTCATTTCCAACGAGAAACTCCTATGTAGAAAAGTGCAATTTAGAAAAGAGGTTCATTTAAAACAAGACTAGTAATAGTGCAAGAAAACAACTTGCCAATTAAATCGAACCCTTTTAGTTCGTTCTCCTCACGTATCACACCTCAGAGCTTCAAGTTCGTCTGATGTGGCATTCCTGGGAAGCTGTAACTGACTATACCTCCCTCTCCTTTGCTATATATATTCCGTTCCTTCTCTATATCCCTTTCCTTTTCATGAACTACCCTTCACGAGTTTACTCTTGCCTTGGGGATTTAAAGAGAAAGGAAATGCTTCACTTTAAAAAAAAAAGAAAAAAAGCAAGAGATCGACAAGGTGGAAAACGGTGGAATAGGAACAGAAACTGAGGTTCGTTGAAAAAAGTGTTCAAGACGGGAAATAAAGGAGTATGAAAAAAAAAGAACTTTTTCCACTTGAAGGGACTCAAATATATAAACTCTACAATCATATAGTTTACTAGAATAGAACAAATTTTATTTATTATTTTCTTTATTTATTAAATTGACTAAACTTCTCCTCTCTTCTCTATAGCTATAACTATATTTGATCTTCTTCTAATGAACTATCTTTCACTAGTCTACTCCCTCTCAGGAGATTTAAAGACCCACGAGAGGCACCTTTTTTGGTGAAAAGAAGGCGAAAAGATGAAAAAGGAAAAAAATGGAAGATGAAACCAGAGTACGTCGAGAGGGATATGAAAGAAGGAAAGTGTGTGTGAGAAGGAAGACGGAACATGGGTCCGGAAGAAGACCAGACAAAGGTGGAAGTTGTCTTTTCTCTTTTTCACTTGACGCCATTTATTCTTTTTTCATCCATGCGGCACTTTCATGGAAAAGGGTCGCTCGTCTAGTTGGAGAATTCTCAAACGAAATAGTGTCGTCTCCTGTTCCTCCTTTTTATTCTCTCTCACATCTGCTTTGCATTTTCTATCTCTGCATATATCTTTTCCACTTCTCTTTGTAGCAATAAAACGAGACTGTTTCTGGAAAAACTTATCTATCAGTGTCCAAGGATAATTTCGTTTTAAAGTCTTACATAGTTTGATTGCTCTAGAGATTTGCTTTACCTCAGTTTGAGAGGATGAGAAAATTCTGGGGTGGAATAATAGGGGAGTGTACGGTATATAAAAATATGATTCGAGAGGATGAAGAGGGACGAAGAATCTGAAAGACCTCGAGTATCCACAGGTTGGACGGATCACAAGTGACCCCTTTAAAGGATGTTACATTGAGATGCAGTGGGGTCGATATTTCAAGGGGTGACCTGTCGCCTGGGTCACGTTTCTAAAGGTGCTTGATGGAGATTTTAAACCCAGTAAGTCTCAATGATATTTTTCATGCCAAAGTTTGTGGAAATGTGCTAGTGCAGTGAAAATTTTCCAAATTCAGATGTGATTTATATAGGCCAAGTTGGGCCAAGTTGGGCCATGTATTAAAGTGCTGCTTGGGTTCCGCGTTTCGTTTTAAACCTGGCTCCGTCTAGATAGTTTGATTTTGCCCAAGTTCTATCCGATCGGCCCCCGATTAGATCCAAATTACTATTTTTGCGCGGGTATTTATTAATTTTTCTAGAAAATACTTTTTACAGTAATGATAAGTTGAAAAAAAAAATTAAATCTATCGTCTCGCAGTCTTGACGAAAAATATATGAGATCGAAGTCGATGTGCTTTAAGGGTTGTTCCTGCGTGTGTTGCTCGCAATTTGTGTTACCAAGAACCCTGTAAGAAGTGGATTGAGGACAAAAGTGCACTTCCGCTCCACACATTCTTGTTGAAACATCTGTATATGGGTTTTGTATGTAATATCTCAGTGCTAGATGCCAGAAGCATGTTGCCGATTGCATTGTATTTACGTTACCAGTCTCGTATCGAGCGAACACGAATATTTGCCACTTTGAAGTTCCTTGGTTGTTAATGATTTAGATACGAACTCATGTTTGAATTCTAGGAAATTACATACTGAGCCGTACAGTTCTGTTACTCGAGCTGAACTCATTAGTTCATATTAAATATGGAACACAAATACCGAGTAAATTTTATATTGAGGCACTGACGCAGTAAATTATTATTATTAATAATAATAATAATAATAGTAATAGTAATAGTAATAATAAATAACCTGTTCTAAAGTTTTAGAAAAAAAAAAGAAAAACTCCACTTTAACGTGAAGAATTTTCTTTATATAAGAATCTCGTTTTAATTAAAGGACAAACATTCTGATAGGAAACATTAAAGAGATAGTATTAAATAAAGTAATGAAAAATGCGCGAGAAGCACGGAAGACACAATTAGAAAATTACAAATTTACTAATTGAAAAGAAAACAGAAAAATAGAAGAAAAGTAAAAACGTAAAATGCGGGTCAAGAATTCGAGAAAGTGTAAAAATGTAAAATGTTCTCAGGAGCGGAAAGAATCAGAAATGAAAGACGATAAAAGAAAATTAAATAAAGGAATAATATACTACATTTTGGAGGAAATGGACCAGAAGGAAAGAAACGAGAACTGACAAAACATAAAGAAGAAAAATAAAGATAAAAGTGGAAAAAGTCCCTCTGCACATATTACAAATTCATATCTCTTTACATAAATCTTGAATCATTTCCTAATTTTCAGAAACGTGTAAATAACAGAGGGCACATTGCCAGAAACTATGACGAGTTCATTTCGTTCTAGAAAATGAAGATCTTACATTTAGAATCCGTTTTTACAGACCTAAATTTTTTTGATATTCTCATTAGATATTTTAATCTCATAACTCACAACGAATGTCTTGTAATGATAACATTCTGGCTTAAAGCCACAGAATCAAAACTATTATCAGGCATGGTAATGAAAGGGAGTGTTATAAGAATAAAAATACGGTAGTTTCCCAAGCTCTTAAAGTTCGATTTAATTACATCCATGTCTTGTAGGAAATTCTCTTAAACACTTTTTACAGTCTCTATTGTTTCTCTATTGGATATTAAAAGAGAATTATTATGAGCCGCGTTAATGAAATGAGGATCCCGCTGTTTTCATCTATAACTAGAACACACCATCAGCCCATCTTTCATGCCACGGTCGTAATATAAAAATCCGTTTTGATTGATGAATCGAAACATATCGTGGCACCTCCATTGTGTTATATCAGAGTTTACAAATCGACAAAACAGGCAAATACAGAAAGCGTAAATGCATGTTTGCGATGTTGCAGGAGATACACACATTTTGAAGATATTAACAGGATATGAAAGCACATGAACAAACAAATAATAATCATTGAAGATCTTGAAATTTCTAAAGATTCTAAAGGTATTTGATTTTCTTATTTGGTTGTGCAACGCTTTTGTACTTGAAAGCTTACATTCCCTTTCTTCTTGAATCTTGACACCTAGATGGAATTCCACTTGTTCCTTTCTCGGTCTCCAGGTGCCATTGTTCATCTGATCCCATCCCTCTTTTCGTCTTTGGCCACTTTCATCGTCTTCTTACATCATTTGACAATTCTCATTCCTTATCTCCTCTTTTTAACCCTCGGCTATTTCTATCAACCATCCTTTTTCTGTGAAGTGGAAAGCACTTGGCAGTTTACGTCATCTTTAATCGGTGGATCGGTCTTTTCAAGGGAAGTAAATAATAAATCGTGAATATACATCATTTAGAGATTTCAGGGAAAAGGGAGGTCAAGAGTAATGAAAATGAAGTGAAGTTACTTTTTGCTCGGATTTCTGCACTCAAAAAACATTCTGTTTCTAATAACGAGAATTCTGGTTATCCTAACTAGAAAATAATGTTAAATATGTTTTGAGTATGTAGATTTTTCTTTGAGGAGCAGTGAGAATGGAATTGGCATAGCATATTTTGAGAATAAAAGCCATTTCAGAGAAATCCCATGAGAGGTGTATAAATTATAAGGAAATGGTGAAGAAAATTTACTCGTTTTGCTCTTTTGAACATATTATGTGTGCTTTTAATATGAAGACCTTAGGGAAAACGTGCTTTTTACATAATGTGAAATTTTATCTTTTGAATATACATTTTTCTACCTCAAGGTTGGAAATGTGAATGAGACCTAACTATAGAATCAAATTTCTCTCAGCTGTATAAAGTTACAAATAAATCTCTTGTATAAAGTTACTGGAATTTACAATACTTGATGGCTTGTCGATTTTAACAGGAATCAAGTGTTTGTCATGTATGGTTAAATTGATTTTACAGAGCAAAAATGAAATTAGCCGGGATGATGATTTGGAAAGTATAAATTAGGGTTGGAGACCCTCGTTTTCGCCGATCACGTTCGTCTATCTGACCTGACACAGTCCTCCGAATTCCGACTAAACTCTGCATTTTGATTGCAACGTTATCGCATCGAGAAAGTGCTTTTGAGCCTGGAGGGTTCTCCTGAAAATAGCACGCCTGATAGTCGAACGGGTAAGCCCCATAAGATTCGTCGAAGGTATCGCCTATTGGCCAGGTTACCGCGATAACGCGACGTACGCCGTATACATTGGAAGCACGTTTACGATTAAGGCAAGAGTAATGAAATCGGTTGATATAATACCACAGGATGTTAATCTCTTCCCACATTTCACATCCTGCAACCATCTATGGATTCCTAAATGCTCATACCCATTTTCTCATAGTTTATCGAAATATATGCTTAAGAGATAGTTTTAAAGAAATTGTTTTTCATAGTTTACATTTATAAAGTGTTAGGTATATTCAGGTAGTAGGGGCACAATTTTAATAATCAATGACAGTCGGTGAAACTCTCGGGACTAATAATTTTCAACATTTTAACATCGATTTCCGATATTATAGTAACGGTATAAAAAAGGGATAAAAAAAGTGCCCTCCATTATAGGATAGTTGATGCAGTTAGCTTAGTTGAAAGAAAAAATTGGTTTATTTAATTTTCCGCATCACGAAAACGGGAACTAAATTCATATACCAATCTAGTTACTTGAAATTTCCTGGTAGAGCAGTTATATTAGTCACTTTAGTATTTTATCACACTTCTATGCACTCTCGGATTTTCTAAATAAGGAATGAGGATAGTCTTTGATTGACTGACGATTAAATGTTACTTTATTCCCAAATTAGCTACTGACGGGCTATAACTACGTGCGAAAGTATAGGTTGTTGAACTCTGAACAACAACCCTCTTGCTACCACATGCAATGGCCGTGGTATATTTCAAGAGGGATGAGCCAATAGGCGCCTTGATGTCTCTCAAGTACACGTTACATATTATGGAGGTCGACGTTTCCAATCGAGGCCGACCATATCCTTCCACGATTTTTCAGTTAAGTCCAAAGAAGAATCGCAAGGCATTTTAAAGATATTTTATTGTTTTAGTTACCAATTTTCAACATTTCGAAACAACTCTTAGGTATATATATAGTTCTCTTTTTCCACCCGATAGATTACAGATTAGTTATTTGATTTTGGAAGCCAAACTTCGCTTTTCGGATCTTAATCTGAATCCAGGCGCGTACTTGAAGTTTGCATAAGATCTTTGTTAATTAGGTAACCGTCAGAGTTTCCCGAACCGTAGGGTTCGTTATACGAGCTTGAGACGATGCATAAATCTGTGGTCGCTAGACGAGTGGGCGACGAGAATTCTCGAGGACTCGACCCACTCAAGTAGTATTACGTGTTGTGCCGGGTCGTTGTTCTATACAACTATTGATTCTTGGTTTTGCAGATAATGCGAAGTCGCATCAACTGTAATTGAAAGCTTTAAGACTAATTATGCTAAAGTTTCTATCAATTCCGCTCATTAATTACATCTTAGTGTATATAGTTTCATTTCTGGAAACATTGAACAATTTCTTTTATTGGAACTATGTATAATATAATATAATATAATATTAGGTATGTTAAATTTATAATATATAATATCTACTTATTCAGAGTTTAATCTAAATTTGTCGACAATTCCACGCGTACCATAAATCTGCCGAGAGCACCAGATTATGAAAACACACTGTGCAGTGTACAAGTGTAAGTCCTTTGATACTGTGTTGAATAGAAGCAGACTCGAATGCGGAAGTGGAAGTGAGACAAATTATTGGCCAGGGGAATCAAATAATCGGATTACCAGTCTAGCATATTACCAAAGATCCTCACATTATTCAGGACATGAAACCTCTAAAATCCAAAGGTGTTGGATTGAAACGAAATTTGACACTGTTGATAAAAAAAAAACACTTTTGACGCTTTGAAATTCAGCGTCTCTCGCTCTCTCTCTCGACCCTATCGTGTAACTTCCGCTTTATGCCCATGCATATTTCCCTCCATGAACGAAATTAATAATGGAACACGGACCAATAATAGACCCTTCGTTATCGTTTGATTTCAACCAATTGTTAGCAGTCATGACTAACTTCGATCTACCATCCCTTCAAATTTCGCTATTCAGGAACGGCAGTCCACTGATATTGGTTTTATTAGCTTTAATATTAGAAAGTTTCCAATTTTTTATTCATGCTTTTATGCGTTTGTTTACTGTACTAATTCCATGATCGCAAAATACGCTCGAACTTTTACGGAAAAAATTAATCTCTAAAAAGTTCCGAAACGCGTACATAAGTGTGGAATACGAGAAAAGTTTGAAAGAATTTTGGGAACATTTGGTATAAAAAATCTTCCCCAATTTTAAAAATGTTCAGAATTGTTCCTAAAAGAATCCGGAATTTTTTTTGAAAATATTATAAGAATTTGTTTAATAATGCTTCAAATGTAAGATTGACTATTTAAGAAACTTTTCTCGTATCCCAGAGATAGGTACTAAGCTCTGGAATTTTTTAGGAATAAATTTTTTCCGAGTGGAAAAGTAGGAAATATTATAGGATCTATATGTCCATACGCTGCACAAATTTTCATATGGAATCACCGCTAGTGACCAGACCTAGAATGATGTGAGTTGAATAATGCATCGTATTTTATGTAATATGTATGCTATTACGCCCATGTAAAATGTATTCTTAGACAGCTGCTTTGGGTTTCAGCTTCCAATTCAGACTCAACCAACAACGTCTATAGACTCTATAAGGCAAACAACAACAATTTAGAGAAATTTGTCCGTATTCTCTGAATCAAGTTGATAGCATTTGTATCTAGCGATGATGCTGATTAGATCATCATTTTCAGTAAATAAAATCATGTCCTGAAGGTCCGTTGTAAAAAATGTAAAGGAATGACATCTCTCTGGGACTGCGAAAGGGTTAGAGTGATGGCGACTCGGTGCAAATCCTCAAGAAAAAGATTTCATCTTTCATTTATCACTTTTACATCCATGCTCTCTTTCACGTTCTTCATGCGACTTCTTCTTTTCCATTTTTTTTAAACCATGCAAGATGGTAGCTGGATGGGAGTCGATGTCGGACGATCGATCAATGTCGATGTCTGTCAGCAGCAGGACACCATTTTGTCGATATCGAGAATTCACCAGATGGAAGATTCTCCGATCCAATAGCATGATTACCGGATCTCCATTATGCGCCCCTTATTATTATACCTCGGGATCGTTCCTTCAACCCTGAATATAATTACTGTGTCTAACTTGATCGTCTTCAAGTCTTTATAACTTTTCCGACAAAAATTCAATTCTAAAAATAGTCACTATCATAAATTTATTACTTGTAATATCTATCATCAAATTAGTTTCTGCCTAAATTACTGTATTTGTTCTTTTAATTAATGTATTCAACGTTACATATATATTATAATTAACAAGCAACAGCAGTATAATGAAAAACTATTTTCATATATATTATGCATTGATATACGTAATTTTCAGTTATTAATTTCAATTTTCGTCGGCGCAAATATATTGTTAGTTATAAATAACAGTAGATTAAATCATTGCTGGGGAAAATTTATGCAAAATGAAAAGCAGATTCGTTGAATGGCATTGGCATAACCAACAGGTTGAAACTCGAGCCAGGCATATTATGTTGACGCGCATCGCGGTGGGTTTTGGAAGGGATGGTAATAAATACGGCCAAGTTTTGCGAATAAATTAAGCAAGTTTCTCGGTGTTCAGTGTTGGAAGGGTTATGAGTGAAAAGGGGTCTCGGAGATAGAAGGACTAAGGGAGTATTACAAACCCTTGCTGGGGGTGGTCGTGTAAACACGACCGCGAGAGAGAATCTACAGCCTCGCATCCTCAAGATAGAGAAAGACGAGTGTCGACAACCTTCTTGAGCTTGTGTTTGCATCTACATGTCTGTGTAAGCGCTCGCAATAAGGCAACCGCCTTAAGAAGATTCTGTGCATCAGCTCTTTCCGGGAAACTTTACTTCGAAATTTTTATTACTTCGATCATAACTTCAACTAACCTTATTTAATTAGTTGCGAAAATCATGAAGGGATCATTACTCTTCATTAACAAATTATATGAAAATATGGAAATACATGAAAGTATATAAAAATGTATAAAATATGAAAGAATAAGAAGGGAAAAAAATTTCAAAATCCTTTAAAATCAGTTAAAACTCCACAAAAATTTTGAAAATCATTAATCTCTTGAAATCCATGTTAAAATTTGTGAAAATCTCTCACAATTGCTAGAAACCTCTTGAAATTTCTTAACATTTAAAATTTTAGATTCGTTAAAATTATTAGAGATCTCACATTATTAATTGTACATTATTGTTTCATTGTCAAACCTGATTGGCTTTTGTATGATTTAAAGTTGTAAAAAGGAAAAAATAATAATCGCGCGCGTAGCGCGTGTGTTGGTTCGCTAGTTCAGTAAAAATTAACTTTCAAATGAAATATCTTCACATTTTCCTATATATATAATGACAATATTTACCAGACAATTTTTTGTATTTATTACTTGAAAATTCGCGACGTGGTTCGTCAAGGGAGTGAAGCGTTAGGTTTATTCAGGGAATTTTCATTAATAATGCCTCCGTTCGTTCGGAAGTATGATAAATTGCTGGGGTCTGTAACTCCCAGCGCGATTTTGGAACAACGATAATGGCTGCACCCTGTGTCTGTGTCGCAGTGCAGCGCCACTACTCATCCCCTGTTGGTGTAGTGTCGCATGGGACAGGGTGGCACATGGGGTTGAGGACATGTGGGGGGGGGTGCAATGAAAAGGGGTTTCGTTTCATATTCATACAAAATATATATGCTCACGTGTACCCTGGCTGGCTAACCATTGTTTTGCCATCCGCATTTATTTCTATCGCATAAAACGTCCGGTCATCCGAAACTGGGAAAACCACGTTCACCCAAACCCGCCCTTGGTTGACTACCTCGACCACGCGAACCCATCGAGAGCTACATTAAAAGTCAGAAATAGACATTTATTACCTATAGTCGCTAGGATAGCCTCCACATATGTTCTGCAGAGTTGATCAACTTTTCCAATACAGGAGTTACAATTTATCTTCTTGAAATGATACGATAAAAGCTTCAAATATCATCTTCAGAATTCAGTTTTTTTTATTTGACTTCATGCTTTACATGAATGAGTGTTTTTTCTGTATTATTGATATTTTCATTGAGAATCATGTATAATATGATAAAAATACCGTGTGGTGTAGAGA
>JAUEJJ010000046.1:8884111-8894326 GCA_032164275.1 Synergus coniferae
GAGTGTTTTTTCTGTATTATTGATATTTTCATTGAGAATCATGTATAATATGATAAAAATACCGTGTGGTGTAGAGAACTGAATTTGCAGTAGAAAATGCACGGTTTATCCAGACATGGTACTCTGTAAATTACTCGGTTTCTATGGTTTCTATAGTCTCAGAATGATTCCAAAATTACACTGAAGTTTAAAATAATAACTATTATAATACTGTATAAAGCCTTTCTTCTCTATTTTCGGTTTATTTGACTCTCCAATTCATCAAAAAGTAAAACACCTAACTAAGATTCAGGTTGTGATGTATCGGTTTAAAGCTGAGTCTTCACGCCCGATAAAGCAGAGATTGCGTCATCAGCGAGGTTTTAAACACTTCGCGTAAATGGATTTAAACCAAAATCCCATAAACATTTCTCAATTCAACTCCTCTCAGTCAACACGTTTCTCGTAACAGTATATCCACTTCCATGGATACTGGATAGTATAGGTCTTTTTCTTTACTTTAACTCAAATTGCAAAAGAATTTTCTTCAATAAATCGTAGATAGATTTTATCGAAATTTATAGGTGCACAGGTATTTACCTGTGCACCTGAAAATTTTCATTCTGCTTAGCTGCAGATGATAAAGCAAGAGACTTAACGTTTAGATGGAATCTCGGTAGCCAGAACGGCTACCTTTTGTGTCAAATCAAGTGGAACTGAAGAACAACCAAATCGTTGAAGCGAGAGCGGGAAGAGGAAGCGGAAGTGGATGGAAGCAGTCGATAACCACCACCCACCGCAGGGCTGCGGTTCCTAATGGCTGTTCTCGTTTATTGCCCATTAAACACGTTCCCTGTATCCGATGATAGCTTATACCCCATAGCTATTACCCCAAGAACCATGTCAGATAAGAGATTCCTGAAATTTAAATTGAGATTGAACGGAATATCGATCAATTCTTTGAAATTCCCATGGTGATCATATAGCCAAGCTGCGGGACGTCGTAACCAAGTAGACCTTCGGGTTCATCAAACTTTAATGAACTCTGAAAGCTTCATAAACTTGAATTTCTCAAGTCGTAAATAGGTTGATAAAAAATTGGTTTTTGAATGAAGCAATCTTTGGCGCGAGAATATTGGAAAAGAAGCGAATTCGTTTAATTAAATGATAGTTGTGATTATAGTGGAAATTTATCTGATTTTTGAAAAACTCCTGTTACAAATCGTCAGCCATATTCACCCCGATCACCCTTACAAGATCTGTTAATCTAGTCGAATTGAGCTTCAAAATTGAATTGCCAACTCCTCCCCAGTTACCCAAACTTGAAAAGTTTACATATTTTCGCTGTTCTTGAGCGAGACCTTGAGCGATTTCAATTTGTACACGTCTCAAGAAAAGATTTCAATGAAATATTTCACATCTCTATCGGCTACTTGCTCAGCCTCATCCCCAGCGAATCAATGGCACGTAGCGGCCCGTTCGTAGCAGGATATTGAAAACCTGGTCGAGATAAATCTGTCGAGTCAACCCCTGAGTACAGTCTTCTTTTTCTATTTCTAAAGAGGGGTGGCAGGAATAAGGGTTGTGATGAGAGAGGAAAGGGAGAGAAATGGAGAAGCAAACTTACATCTCTGCCTGAAATCGCTACATCAGTTCGCTCCTTTGCCTTTGCTATGTCACGTCAATAGAGTCGAGGTAGGGAAGTTGGGTACAATGGCAGATCCGAAGTGAGTCTGACACCAGTGAAGTGAGAAAGCCTATGCTGTGGACGAATCTAAAATCCTATGAATTTCAAGGTGGTAAGAGTCCATGACGAGAATACGAAAAACCTCGAACCACTTATACTAGAGATAAGATCCAGCAGAGACGAAAGTGTCCTTGGCTCTGATGCTGAATTCCTCTAGAGTCAGAATTTCGCAAATCTTGTCAGATAGAGTATTTCGACGCTCCTCAAAGTTTCTCCAAAACAATTGTTCGAATAATTGTTTTGGGGTCAACTAATTCAGAAACAGTTGCATCATTGATTAAAATATGTTTTTGACTTCTCTGGTCTCACAAGTGTGTCTACCAAAGTACTGTTAATATTTGCGGACATCCTCTTTGATCAGAATCATCCACTTGCATCCAGTTATGCAGAGTGTAATTCGAATAGGATTGATCAAGGATAAACTTTTCCTCTTTGTGGTTTGACTAACCTAAACAGTTTCTAACTTCACCAACACACGAGCAGGAGTTGACCATCAAGATTATCAAGGTCAATTACTTAGTTTAAGAGCTTAAACCAACATTTTTAGGTCTGCTTATTTTTTCAAAAAATTCAATAATAATCTAAAATCTAAAAATCGCATAGATCGAGTTATAAAAATGGTAGTTTCTTTAATTTCATTGCTTCGAATTTTATACAGACTGTTAATTTTATCACTATAATTCAAAGTACGAACAGTTGAACAAATTTAACAACACTCCAGGGTAGATGTTTCTTGACAAAAATGTGTTTTCAGATAATTTAGAGAAAAACAAGGGATTTGACAAGGTTTCAGTGGACAAGGTGTTAATTTTGGATTAGAGAAGCATATGTTACATGCAGGTTGAGCAGAAATACATGGAGGTGGTTTCTTTTCTGGGATACCTATTGTACAAGGACCAGCATTGCGTCTTCTTAACCTTTTGATTTTTTCTGAGTCAATTGAGATTGCTTCACCTTTCTGTTTCTCTTTATCTTTTTTTCGTTTGTCTTCATTCTCCGCTTTATCTTTCGTTCCTTTTCCTTTTCCCAAATCTTCTTTCACCTTCTCATCTTCATTTTTTTTCTTCCCCTTTTCCTTCTTTTTCTTACCTTCACCTTCTTTTTTACCCTGTAGTAAAATTGTGCAGTATTAAAATAAATTATGATCAACTTGACATACTGCAATCAATATCTTAATCTAAAAGAAGCATATTTTTGGTTTGAGTTATAAATTACATCGACTCCTTTCCGTACCTAGACTTAGCAGTTTATAGCAGCGACCTACTTTGACAAAAAATATGGTTACACGTAACCATAAAGCATATAAACTCTTACGGCCCTCTAAACTGCTTGACTTGGAGGGAAACGTGATAGGAGTTAATCTAAAATTCTATTACAATGGTTTGCACAAGAATTATTACTTTGATAAATTCCAAAAAATCTGTAGAACGAGCCTGATGGCTTGATAATAGAAAATTATTCGGTTTTAAAATTAAATGTAGAGGTCTGGTAGAGGTATAAACATCAAAAAGTAATTAAACAGTATAGTAGTTGCAACTAATGTGGTTAATCAATCATAAAATAAGTTATTATAAACAATATTGTCAAGAGATTACAACCCATTAAATTCAAATATCCCTATGTTTAGAATACATACTATGTATTATTATCTATAATTAGGTTTATACCTCTTATAATCAAAAACCGGTTCTGCTAAATGTATAAATCACATCTATAGATACAATATTTATAAATTGAATACTTTATGATTAATTGGACCACAAAGCTGGTTACTTATAACCATACTTTTTCATCGGCGCTGAAATCACTCATTCCGGTATTGTCGTTCCTAATTTCCTCATCAGAAACTTTACTTGTATCCTTTCCTTTGCCTTTCCCTTTTGCTTTCTTCTTTCCTTTTCCCTTTCCCTCTTCTTTCTCCTTACCTTTATCTGCATCTATTGTTGGAACATTTTCCTTTTCGCTCCCGTCTTTTATTTGCATTTCAAGTAATTCCTTAGTCTTTTCATTTTTACAATCACATTTAAGGTTCTGGGATTTCACTGGTGGAAGAATGGTAACGCTACCCCAACAACCACCTTCAAGTTCTTCGGGTTTCAGTTCTCGACATTGATAAGGATGCATTTCATTAGTCTCTTCCTGAACGTAGAAAGCTTTCTCTATAGTTTCCGGTGTCACTGTTTCCGTTATAATTGATTTTCCGAAGTAGCTGATGCGGATGTAGAGATCGATCTTAGATTCTGTTTCCTCAGAGTTATCATTAAGTACAGAAAATGTTCCTTTCATTGATCTAACGATTAAAATTTTTTTTTAATATTTTTTTTTTATTAATAAAACTTTACCCTCATTATTTTTGAATCAATCTTTTAATAAATCTTTTAGTGAATAACGAATATATTTTCTATTCACCTTGCTATAGGTTCGCGTTCGTGAAAACTCAAATATGGAGCAAGCTCTTTTCGCTCTTTCAATTCCTTTATGATACCATTGAACAACTTGTCGAGCTTTACGATGACGAATCCTATATTTTGTGAAGGATGCATCTCGAAGTATGTGGAAACGTCTTTACTTATATGCATCTGCAGGTCGACGTTTTCCATCTTTTTTTGTAAGCTAGCTTCGGGGATTGAAAATACGACGGATTTTCCACCATAAAACGGTTCACTCTCGTAATTTGATCCACGGTATCGTCGGTAATCACTGCGGTGTGGGTACAATGCTGTCCACTCGTCGTCCAACATCCGAAACATGACCGTCGTTTTTTTCATTAAAGCGCTGTCGAAAACACTTGTTCTTGGCACATAAAGCTACAAAGAAAACTCTATGTTTCTAGTTTTTAATTAATTTTTAATTAATTTTCGTCAATATATGCAATGTACACTACTATAAAATTTTTAATAAGCAAGGTTCGGAGCGGCAAACACATTTTTTCTTAACTAAAACCTAAATTAATTAAATGTGAAACTTCAGAAAGTTATTTTTAAATATATTTCACTGAATAAGATATTCTATTCTATACCATAATATAATATATATTATTAAAGGTATTTAAATATCAGAAACGTGTTTTGACTCACTTTGTCCACTGAAAGTTCCAGCATCATTAAATGAAGATCATGTGATACGATTAAAGCTGACATTTTTTTTGTATTTTTTACTTATTATTTAAATTTTTAGTGCTGGTTTGTTGTTTTTAAATTTTGAATTTTGAAAGCAATTTACAAACCATTTATTTGAATGGTTTGTAAACTGCGAAAAAGCCCGACCATGTTACATGTTTTTGACAGAATGACGATTGTCAACTATTTTTTTTCTGAAAGACACCTTCAAAATCCACTTTCTAAAGATTCGATTATAGATTATTTGAAATTTATGCTCTCGACATAAAACATAAACATATAATAACTTGATTATTTTTTTGTCGAACTGAATATCATTTTAGTACTTGAATTTTTTTGAGCAGAGTTGAAAACATTTTCAAATAAACCTCTAATTATAATTATTTGGAATCCATGTTCATTCACCGAAAACTGAATAACAGAACAGCCTCCGAAAATGCTAACTCTGCTTAATACATACATATCAATATTCAGAGAATAAGAGTAAAATAGGTCAAACGAAAGTTTGAAAAAACAACGAAACTTTGTAAATGATATTGCAAGCTCTATTTTCATCTGTACTGTGAATGTAAAATTAAAAACATTTATTTAGAATTACTGAAGGACGAATAAAGATGAAAGAGTGAAAACTGACCCTATTGTTCACTGACTTTATTCGGCGACCGAGACTGAGCTCGAAACGAGAGGAACAATTAAAATTCAACGACTGCTGCAGCTCCTCGAATAAAAGCCAAGAAAATCGAGAAGCAATACGTGCACCAATGGGCACCGCAATTATTTTTCTTCCGCAACGGGTGCGAAAACTCGAGAACTCCACTTCATCGAACACTTCACTGTAACCCGTAACGAAAGAAATTAAAACAGAGAATGTATCATTGGTGAAAACGTTGTTGAAACCCATTGGAAAATTTTCTGTGAAATATGTAGTTTAAGAAGCAATTTAGTAATTGGAATAGAAAACAGTTTTGTAGAAGCTCTTTTAAAAGTCATTGATAATATTAGCGTCTCTGTGCAATAAATTAGTAGTTTAAAAGCTAAAGAGACTCTCATGAAAATAGAATCTCAGAATTGTCAGGGATTCCCTATCGAGGTGATAAATGCTGGTGCGTAATTAACTGCTTTAAGGAGGAGTTGCTGAAGAAAAGAGAGTGTCTGAAGAAAAGAGAGTTGCTGAAGAAAAGAGAGTTGCTGAAGAAAAGAGAGTTGATGAAGAAAAGAGAGTTGCTGAAGTAAAGAGAAGTAATTAACGATGTGAATTTATTTTTTACAGACATTAAGTGGATTTTAAATTCAGTCCTATTCTGACAATAAGTGTACGTGTATGTCGAAAGTAAACTCACGAAGAGGATAGAGAGTACTAGAGCAATGATGCAACAACCCTCTTGGGACGAGTGTCGTAATCGTTGGTACTCACCCGTCCAACAACCCTTATCCTAGATCATTTTGTTGGATTAATCCCCTTCACTTTCTACCGTTTCTCTTTGTTTTATTCTGATATTCTCCTTTTTCTTCGCATCTCTCACCGGATAACGCTGCTAGAAATCGCTTTAGTAAAACGACATGATAATCAAGTAGCAGACGCCAAAAGGATTTACGTCCACTGTCATCGCGCTTGAAAAGTAGCGCGCGCAAATCGGATGAAGTAGAAATAAAAAGCGGTCTCCTGGGCTTTCCAAACCAGACTGAAAATATAGAGATCATTTTGCAAAGGAGACATTTTTCACATTTCATGTTTTATACCTTTTTAAAATGTCAGAAGAGTTTTCATTTCTATAACTTTTTCGTTAAGTATTTGAAGATTAACGACAGAATTGGATGCGGAATTTGGTCATTCTTATCGGAAAGTTAGAAACGTTTATACAAAATATTTTCTATTTATTGCATTTTTTTATACAACTTGTATTTCGGTTTTCCTTTTGAGTATGGACTCTATCTTCATGTTTCAGTTTGAAACGAATTTTCCATCAGGGTAGGGACTTTTATATCGTTGGATTAAAGAAGCGATGCGTTTTATCCGCCAACATTATGCTCACCAGTCGCCATTAATCTATGATTCTTTTCCTCCTCTATTCTAGAATCCTTGACGTGTCTCTATTTATAGGCAACTCTTACCAAGAAAAGACTCGGTAATGTTCCATTCTTCTCGGCGCCATTGTTACAGGCCCTGAGACTAATTTATTGTCGACGTCGATTACAAATGTCGTTATCCTTCCATTTTTTCCTCCCTCGAAATCTGTTATCGAGAGATTTTCTCCTAAATTATCAGATTTTAGATTTAAGCACTGCATTTCAAAGCCATTCAATTTATGACAATGAATTTTTATTATGCAAAATCAACTTTTCATTCGAAGCCCTCAATTTATGTTCAAATTATTCTAATTCAATAATAAAATGTATATTGAATCTTGGAAAAACCCCCTTTGAACCTTTAAGTACAATAAAATGAAAGTATATTAAAAGACGAAATTATTCTTCTAGTTTTTAAATTTACATTTTACATCAAGATCGAATTATTCCAGTATTTGCCCTGTTAAACTCTGCATTCGAATTCCTCAAAGGAATGAAAATTTGTCTGGGCATGAAATTATATCTCTGCTTGAGAGTAATTAATTTTCCTGGATTTGTTTTTGGTTTATGCAAACTCTTTTCTCAATGTATCCTCGAGAAAAAATGGAAAAAAAGTCACTGGAAAAGTAGCTTGGGCAAACAAAAGCCTTCACTAAATATCTCATTTCACTCTTGAGTTCTCGCATGTTCCTGGACCAAGTCAACCCTTCCAGCTTTTCTTCGACGTCCTCACTCAC
This sequence comes from Synergus coniferae, assembly GCA_032164275.1. Taxonomy (NCBI): domain Eukaryota; kingdom Metazoa; phylum Arthropoda; class Insecta; order Hymenoptera; family Cynipidae; genus Synergus; species Synergus coniferae. Next base: position 8,891,761 of record JAUEJJ010000046.1, read on the forward strand.
CCCCTCACGCCATCCACGGACATTCTGGCTGTTACTTTTCCCGTTTTAAGAGCCCTTTTCCGCCCTTCTGCTCTTGGAATTCTGACCACTAAATTCTTAGATCCCTGCTTCTTCGACGGCACAGAAACGCGACGATTCTCATTTTCAGGATTCCCTGCTCTGTGGAATCCCTGGATTATGCGAGATGTCAGTTTCGAGTTGATTTAAAGTGGCAGATTCAGTCTCGAATAGAACCAATGCGAAATTGGAACCTCTTGGCTTACAGAAGATGACTTTGCTTTTTCAAAAATCCTTTTTGATTTCACTCGTATTTTCGAGTTCTTTATAGCTTTCGTTTTCTGAACCAGTAATAAATGACTTATTTCTTTTTTATACGAACAGACCCCCTTTTTCCAATCTGACTTCAAACGCAAGAAAATTTTGTAAATTTGATTCTTTTAAAGAAGTATTAATTAAATAATGAGACAATTTAATCTTGGATAATTTGACGAGTTTTGAAACACAGAAACACACAAAATTTTAATCCATTAATTTTCATGTTTCAAAGTTTTAAATATTCAGATTCCTTCCTCTTCAGTTATGAGTTTCTTGAACAATAATATAACAATACAAACTCGAAGAATACATAATTCCGTTGAAATTGAAGAAGAATATTCATATTGAATTGAAGAGGAAAGAAGAATAATTAAGAAGAAAACAATGAAGTCTGCATCCTGATTTAAATTGCTCGTTAATTAAATGGTCAAAGTGGTCGTTATACCAAACCTTTGAAATAAAGAAGAGTTGAGATGAATTGTAACATGAAAAATAGAAGAGAAATATATAAATGATCAAACAGCAATAATGAAAGATATGATTTGTAACTTGAAAATTACTTAATTATATAATAGGGATAATAAATTTTTTGCAATGAAGAACAGAACTTTACTAAATAAAAATTATTTTCTTTCCTGAAAATATAAGTTTTCTGAAGAAGGAAAGTTTCTTGAAAATATCATCGCTACTAAAAGTAAAAGAATGCTTTACTTGAGGTCAGTCATTTTTTGTGGCAAAGTTTGTTGAAGTTAATCGTCTTACCGTTAGAAAAAGTCCTAAAAGGAAATTCCAGGGTGTCGAAAGTCGTTATACGAGTAAAGTTTAGATATGGATGTATGTACTTTGGACAATCGAACTCGTAAAACGCAGAATTGCAGATAAACTTCTCGTATTGCCCTGATCTACTTTAACTTGCAGCAAGCTAATCCAATGAGAAATCGGTATTAACGACTTAAACGCCAATGCGATTTCAGTACGTTGCCCCTATAATTCCTGAGATGTCTTCTCGATCATGTTAATAACGTGTTTATCTTTACTGCTAGCATTATCTGCAACTTTATGACCGTAGAAGTCATTAAAATGATCCTTAAATTTCCAATTTTCTAGAAAGCTTTCAACATCATTACCAAAGTTTTATGTAATTCAGAGATATCAAAATTACGAGAATGAATCATTTAAAGGCTAAAACAGGACAGAGATTTTCAGACTTGAAAGTAATTTATATATTTTTCTTGAATGTTTCAGGTGAGCCGAGGGTGACAAAGTGAGAAACGTACATTTTTGTGAAAGAACTTCAAACAACGGCAAAGTATGGAATTTAAATTTTTCTGTCATTTTTCTTTTTCTTCCTTTTTTTTTATCGTAATTGGATTATATTGAACTCAGCTGTTGTAAATTTTTTTAAATCTGCTCAACGACACACTATATGAGGATAAAGTTTAATGTCTCGCTTCAGCTTCTCTCGAACTAAAACAATGGAAGGGCAGGGTAAAAATGGCTTGGACAGGTTAATAGCTGTAATTTTGTTTAACAACTCGAGCTTCGTATCTACCTGAAATGCTATTGGCGTGCCATTAATTTTCCTGTGTCGGATCGGGTAGCGATTCGAGTACGTAGCACGGGTCGAGTGTCAGGCATGCCTCTTGGTAATTAGGGATGTTACTTTGGAGGTTAATGGTCAATCTCGCCCACCGTTCTACGCGAATTCTATACGTCAACCCTTCCTCAACTCAAGTCTACCTTATTTAGTTATTTACTTAGTTAATTAGTTAGTTAGTTACCATACTTAGTTACTTTATTAGATAATTATGCCCGGAATCGCTCGATATCGACCTTGCGTAATTGAATTTTCAATTCCGAGGATGTTCTCTCTAAGCAGCTAGCCATTTTCAAGTATAACGATCCAAAATAATATCTACTTCACCTGGCTCACACCCCAAATTGTCACTAAAAATATCTCGAGTTGCAGGAAAAACTGGTAGTCTGCAGGTCCTAGAAAGGCAGCCATATTAATACACTTTGAAAAAAGTCGCTGTAAAAAGAATGTTAGAAATGTTTTTACGATCTTTTTGATCCACTGGAAACATTTATTTTGAGTTAAAAAGAGTGGTATAACAGATTATCTCGAAAATCTCGGAAACATTGTTGTTACAAACTTTTTGGACTTCCTTGAAAGAAAATTCTACAATTACATTTAAAATTTCACGAAATCTTTTAAAAATCATAAAAATCTTTTGAGTTCCCTTGAAAT
>JAUEJJ010000046.1:8894426-8904859 GCA_032164275.1 Synergus coniferae
AAATCGTCAAAATCCCTTAAAATTCCAGAAATCTCTTTTAATCAATTTCTAAATAATTTTTTTTCAACAGCAAGACTCCACTTGTCTGACTTTAAAAATCCATAAATTTCATGGAGAATTGAAGCAATTCAGGTGTTAATTTAAGTATCCTAAAATGTGTACAAGCAGAATACTAATTAAACTCGGCAATCTCTATCGATTCATAGCGCTCATTATCTCGGTTTCGGAGAACCTTCAATTAAAATCAAAGCATTTCCACTGGCAGTTGGGTGCAGAGATATACAAAACAAGGAATGTCATTGAAAAGCGTCTCGCCAATGTGAATAGGAACACCATGCGAAATGCAAGAGGCCCCAATTCTCCTGGTTTACGTCCTTAGGGGGTGAAAATCCAAGTAATTCGTATACGCCACGATAGACGAGGCTTCAATCCGATCGAACCTTTCCTTCAACGAGGCGAATAGGACTTAATCCGTACGTGCTAAGCTCTAGTATAACAGATAGAATAATTGAAGCTCGCTCTTCTACTTGCCAGAGGATCTGAGGAGAGTCTTAAGATGCCATCTGGTTTCTGGGATGAAAGAGGAAAAGGATCGGATTACGAAGGCAACTCGAATCTCTCGGTTTTCTCCTATAAACTTGTATCAATTCAACAGAAATTTATTTATAATGAAAAAAGGGGAGACTGTCAAAAACATGCAAAGTATTCTAACAATATATCTCTTGCATTTCAATGCGATGAGATATGTATATGATATGATGTTCTCGGGCCAAGCGGGGGCCAAACTCTAGGATTATTTCCCTTCCAATCGCTGAATAAACAGAAACATTATTAAGCGATGCGTCATCGTGGAGCGATACGATTCTTACTTGTGTGAAATTTGAAAACTTGAAAGCAATTTGGTTTTAACTTCGGATGACGTATAGCCATATTCGGTTCGCCGACCGACGAGTTCATATTTCATTCGCGGCGTCTATATGAATGCTGCCATTTCGCTTGTATATAATCTATGAACGATCACGTATGCACATGGATGCTGAAGGTGTATGTATATGAAGTCCTAGATGGATGCGCGCACTACTTTGACGCAAATTTACCGGCATGCCGAGGCATGTGTGTGCACGTGACGTGTATGAATCGAAAAAGCACATGGGTACGAATACTATTATCGGCCACAGCATTCACAGCATGAAAAGAAAAACACATTTACGTTCAAATTCAGAATTTTATAGTGAAGAAGGAAATTAATATCTCTCGTGAATTTTTTAATGGTTTTTTTTCTAGATCTGTAAAAATCAGATATTTTTAATTAATTTTAATAATGAGGTAGTATGAGTAATATTAAAGTTTTCCGATATAAAAAAAAGTAATACCACCGTGCATATATCTCGAAAATATCGAAGATTTTTTGGAAATTCCGTGAATTTTGTGTAAAAATAGTAAAATGCACAATAATAGCTAGAATCCGAGTGCTGTGTTTGAAGATATGAACACTGGCTTATTTGAGAAACATCCTTAATTCGTAATTTCACGGAGCATTGCAGGCATTAAAGAGCAGCAAATTTGAAGATTTTGCAATGAAAGTTGTGCATCCTAAGACACTCTCGATGCGTTTATATCGATTGAAAGTTCAGCGAGGCAACTTTAAAGTACCCGTTCGTTAATGTCGATCCTCAAATAAAACGGGCACGTCGTCGAACTCGGCTTTTAATTTTATTTACTTTCCAGCTTTTAAGTCACAGAAGCAATAACAAAAGGAGAAAAAGTATACCGAAGGACTTCTAGAATTCCCTTGAAAGGCGATTAAGTATATTTTCAGAACTAACAAAACAATCCTTCTGAGAGAAAAATCTCTCTTTACTTGACACTTTCAAGGGAAGTGTTGTCTTTTTAAAACTGGGTTAAATATTCTTTTAATTACATTTTTCCTTACAGTTAAATTTCTGAGATATTTTCTTCTACTATTTTTCGATCTCTGTATGATTTTTCAATTAAGATTCGTTATAGATAAATTTAATAAGAATCAAAGAGACGCTTAATTTTAGAATGAATATAATTGCAGTGCAGAAAGAAGTTACTAACTTAATTGAGAAATACGATAATTAGAGGCTGATTAGCTTCTCAAAGTGAGGTCTTCTAATTGAGAGAAAGAGAGCCAGAACGAAAGATCTGATAAGAAGAAATTGCTTACTCCTTTTATTTTCTTACAGCTCCTGCTCTTTTTCTCTAGAACTTTACACCCTTTTTTTTTCTTACTTGGTTTGTCGGAAAGTCAATTATCAGATGATTGAAGTAATTAGACAGATATATTAACCGATTAATTCTCAACTTTTTTAATTTAACATGCCATACGTAATTGTTTAAATACATTCACTTAATGCTCCTTAATTATAATTTAAACATCTAAAATGTAATCTGTTTTCTCTTAATAGGAAAATCCCTTGGAATTTTTGAAATATAGGAGTCGACGTTGCGTATAATTTTAGTTTAAACTCATTGCATACAATTCTTAATTGACGGTACCATCTCCTCGTGCGGTAATTAGCTATATTGTTCTTTAAGAAGTATAAAGCCTTGTAAAACCATTAATATTCCTAACTTGCCAAAGTCCTCTCAAAATGTAAGGAATCGCTTCATAACTTAATTGCAATTATGAAATACAAAGAGAGAATAAGTTATTATTTTATATATAATTTGAAATAATAAGACATGAATTTACGATGATATGCAAACGAGTTTAAAGTAACATACTCTACTCTCAAAATGCCTTTTCCGTCAGTGAATTTAAAAACAAACCATCGCATATTTTCTTGAAGAAAACAGCATGTATCATCGGTGGCAGATTTTTCGACTTTAGTAAGAACTGCTTGCCCGATTGACAACGTATTCGATCAAAACCTTTGAAAATTCTTTTTAGAGTATTACTAGTTTCGCTAAATCCTATTGAAAATGTATGGCAGCGAAACTTGCTAGCTTGTCGCCTGGGACGAAGGTTCGCGCGGAAAGAAAAGTCAAGTCTGCGACGTTATTTTGCGAAGTAGGTAACCAATCATCCGGAATGGAACTCTGGTGGTCGAGCTCGATCCATACCAAAACATGCAACGCTTTTCTCCTTTGGCGTGCAACCTTTCCTCTTGATCTCTCCCCCTTTTCTCCCTTACCCCTTTCCCCTAATCCCTATCCTGTGTGGATTTTCAGCCACCCTTGCAAAGCAACGTTAAGCGACGCCATTGATAAACTGCTGTATTATGCGAGAGGGCGAGAGCGGAGGCTGACCGGGCAGGGGATTATTTATTATACACAGAGCAACCTGAAAGCACAAAATACGTATTCCATTGCTCTCATCGTTCCACACCACTGTAAACTTGTAGACCATAGCTCGGTTGGAGAACGTCGCACTATTCTCCGTACGTATCGCCAATTGCGGTCAACACCGAGTTGGAGTCGCAGGTAATGTAGTTTGCCGAAGGATCATGCATCATGTAATGGAAATCGTGTGCAATGTTTAGAATGTATAGGGAACACTGGGAGTATTTATATTGGCAAATGTATGAAACGAATATTGGATTTCAGTTTTGTACTATATCATCTTAAAATCTTGTATTTAAAAAAAGTTCCCTCATGAATGGATGCTTACTTCAATGAGTAAATAGAAATTTCTCTAATCAGGTTTTATCATCGACATATTGACGCCGTAATATTGGAAGCGAAGGAAAATGCGCACCTTAAATTATAAACGTTGCACGTACACAACATACAGGAAACAGCGGTAAGAAGAGGTGAAAATAGTTGATAGGAAGTTTCGCATCGCGCCATCGGTTATTTACCGACACGTCCAAGCCTCCACAAAAGTTTAATCGCAAAAGTTTTGTACTACGACGAGCGAATGGTAAACGAAAATGCCAAAAGGAAATAGCAAGACTCGCGTCATCTTTGTCTTTCCTGTTTCTCATCCAAAAGAAGTCGCATTTACTGAATAGCGAATATCGACAGTTGACAGCTGAAAGAAATGGGAAAATAGAAGACTCAAGTGGCATTGGATGATATCTTCTGAATTCACTTCCTTCTGCTTCTCTTGGCCGTTGCAATCCTCTCCTTCAGTTTTACTTTGACATTCCACTTTTCGTTTTCTTCCCCTCGAATACTTCTTGCTAGTACATAAAATATATCAACATTTTAATTTGGTCACAGGAATATCATCCTTGCTTTGACATTGCACCCAATCGTACTTTAAAGTAGGACTGAGTGCAATTCATTTAATTATTATGCCAGGAATGCAGAGAAGAAATGAATGAGAACGTCAAAGTACAATATTTTTTTTTATTAATACCCCTTATTAGCATTCATTTCTTACTTGATTTGTATCTTGATTTCTATCTTGATTTCTTTACCCGACAAAATGAATTATGAATAAGTAATATGCATAAAATAGGAAAAATTGTATAGATTAATTATTTGTTTGTTAGTATTATATTAGTGAAAGGATAACTTCGTAAATAGCTATGTTGCGGGCTAAGTGTTCCAAATTAAATGTGCATAGATGTCGCTGGTATTCAGATGAACGAGGGAAGAATGTCCTGAATATCGCTTTTGCTCGAGCCGTACGAACTTAAGGAACCGAAAGTAAGAGACTCCCGAGGGAAGATTTAGTACGACCCAACCCCTATCGTGTAAGCGTCCTCCGAATATACTACCTTGAATTCCTATGAGCATTCGGCGCCATTATAAACGCTCCGGAGCTTCTCTTTATCGAATTGTCCCTCTAGAAACTACGTCCACAAGACCATCTAACCAACGATTGCAATTTTAACTCAGAGTTTCTACTTCGAATAACTTTCGTGTCTACCTATCACTACATTGCATTCTTGGCAGCAATTCTATTTTCTCCAATGTATTTTTCTCGAAAATCAACATTTTATTGAAATCAACCTAACAATTTATGATGAAACATGGAGAAAGGAAAACATTTTTTTCGAACTTTCTGTTTTTTTTTTTGTAATCTATTGATGATAACATTCGAATTTGACGATAAAAAGAAATGAACATAAACGTAGATTCGACCGTAGATTATATGGCGTCTTGCCAAACACGGTCATTTCTACTGAAGACTGCGTCTGATCATAACTTGACATTTCTCCTGAATGCAAGGTCAGGAATATTTCTCCCGTCAGTAGTAATGGAGCGTAATGGTTAGACATTGGCTTTGTGAAAGAAAGCCACCTTTGATCTAAAAATATTTCAACTAATTTTCTTCTATATAATTTATGCATTGAAAAAAGAACGAAAAATAATAGTTTTATAAAGAATATTACGCTTCAGGAAATTGAGATCTGAAAATTTAAATAAAAAATCTACAATCCCTCAGAAGCAGATCTGAGCGGGTAGTTAACAGCAAAAAATGTTGTTGGAAAATCGACGAATAGGGGATGTGTCTAGTGTACTAGAAGTCTTGACGAACGGTGCACCTGCTGTATAATAAATAAGATAATATATCATCCGCTCGCCCTCATCTCGTCTCGGTTCGCTTGCTGCTTGCAAAAACGGAAATCCTATCGTCAGAGTAAAAAAAGAGAGTCTGCCCCAAGCGAAAAAAAGATGACACTAAAAGAGAGTCTAAAGAATAACTAACCCGTTCCATCTGAGAAGGATGTGTGGCCCATTAGCACGCATAATATATGTATAAATCGGGAAAATTGATGGCATGAGTCCGAGTTCCAGTCGTATATTTCTTTTCGGACCGTTTCACTTGTTAAACCACCTTGGAAATCGAAGGACTTCCTGGTAGAGAAAGGATAAAGAGACTCTAAACTCGATCAATTTTTTTTTCGTCTTTTATATTTCACAGACAGGACATTTAATGAAAAATAACTGTCAAATTTACTGATCCAACTGACTTTTGGTCCAAAACTTGGGACGAAGATTATTGTCTGACTAAACATAGACTTTCACTCCTGCCTTCCTCTTTTCTGACCATAGATCGACCTTTACTACTGTCTCGCTACAAATATCCATCTTTAGTTACCCGAATTTTTTTCTATTTGTTTATTAATGAATGCCAAAGCATTATTTGAAAAATTATCGAAATTTCTAAGACCTCCTTTAGTAAACAAATTTATTTGTTTATTAGATGTCCCATGACAGACGTGATTTATTTGTTTTTTTTTTCCTAGCATAGCATTCTTTATTGATTTAAAAATTTATGAATATGCAAGATTAAAAATCAAGCGGAACCGACCGAAAATATCTGAACCACAAATTGGATAAAAAGAAGAAAAATGGTCTCTGTCCCGAAATGAAGCTTTGAAAAATCAATATTTTTTAATTAGACTTCAGGTGCTCTCCGTAGCTGGCTTGAGCACCGAGATTAATTTTCACGTCCTCGGTTGAACTCTCTTCATGGCTTTCGATAGATTTGGCTTTGGCCGCAAAAGTGGTCGTATTTAACTGCTGTTTACTCTGGACTGACCCAATTTTGTAGGGATTACTTTGGCCGATGGTGGAATTCCATCAGATCTGATTTCAGTCCCTGAGTCCTGAAATCAACTCGGACTATTTGCACTAGTGTTTTGGTTTGCTTGTTCAATTGAATTGGAAGAACAAGCTCCCATCATGTTAGCATTTATGCAGAACCACGTTGATACTGTCCAAAATCTTGTAGATCTTTCATCAATTGGGAAATGCTAGTTCAACCCAAATCGAACATTTTGATTTATGCAAGAATTCTCAATTTAAATATCTCCCTTCAAGATATTTCACTGAAATAGAAACGTCGTTTATGAATTTTCATCATTGGACAGCTTGCAAGATTTATATTATCCGATATCCGGGTTTGATAAGTTTAACTTAAAATCTTTTGAATATTTGAACTGCAAGATTTTAATGATAATTTAAGTTTAATTTACGTAATGTACGACATAAATATCTTAAAGGAACCACTCTATAAGAATTAAATCGCTTAAAAAAATAGCAATGCATGTTAATAACGATAATAATAATAGACGAATAGAGTACACCCCATAAGAGCCATTTTACTAGGGCGCCTTCATATGTATGCTAATCAGCCGTGGGGCTGAATTTATTATGCGAATTACGTGTAAACGCTCTTTCCTAAGGAGTTTAGACGGAGTTAAATTGCGCTCCGCGATCCAACAACCGGTACCCATCCTTCTAGTCCTTGATATTAGAAGGGATAATTGAATTTAACTCTAACTAACGGTCCTTTCTAATTAACCTGCGTTTCATCCTGATTACCTGTGCCCGATTCTCGCGATTTGCAATAGATCAACGTTTTCTGGTTTTTGCGACCCTAATATTTTCCCTATGTATAATTAACTTTAAGGTACATTAATATATCAATTTCTGTTCCTTTAAATAATGAATTGAAAACTCAATAAATTATTATTATGCCAGTATAAACAATCAACAGCGTAAAATTCACGACACGTACATTAATTTATAAACAGCATTATGTCTACTTGTCTAGTATAAACAAAGTTGACGAAATGAGTTTGGCTTTCATACATAAACCAGTTAATTTCCGACCGTATAATTTATGATCAACAATTTGTAATTCCAGTAAAAACTCTGAATCCTCTGAATTCTACGGATGTTTTTTCCTTTCATATATTTTTTTTTTTATCTCTATAAAAAAGTTTAGTGCCTCTCAAGTGCAGACGATACTCATTGAACGTGCCTGCAATAAATAGATGCTCGTATCTTTTAGATATCTTTGCTGGTTTATTTGAGTTTAAGCTATTTCGTGGAATCTTGAGATAAAACTCAATTTCGCATTACAAGAAAGAAAAACAGGTCAGAGCGTTCGATTACGCGAGATAAATTGAATATACTGCACTCGCAAATGAAAGCATCTACGATTCGATAGAACCGATCGATTTTAATGGTTTTGGGAAATTGCTCTTTAGGAAAATATGTCCTTGTAAAAGTGAATTGACGCTTGCAAAGGACAAAGATGTAGACGAGATAGACGGACAAAACATACCCGTCATTCACTTCCAGATTGAATTTACTTTATGACCCTCACACGTTTTTTTATTACCTCTACAAATTTCTGACTTTATCTAACAGCAAAAAAGATTTGCGAAATTACAAAATATTGATACATTTCTGCAAAAATTTTTAAAATAATTCCTTTCTTCACTGTACAGATTTTCAGGTGTTAAGGTTAAACATCATATAGATGTTAGATGATGTTATAGAGCCGAATATCTACAGATGTTCAACTTGGTATTATAGTCGAAATTTTTACCCGATACTCCCATTTTGTTTGAAACAATTCACTGCACGAAAAATATAAAATACTGCTATTCGTCATTTTTCCAGAGGTGTTCTTTTTTCCCTTTATAGCGAATTAATTTTCCTGATTCATTACTCGTCGGTCTGCGGTCTATTTTTGATTCGCAGAAAAAAATGTGAATCTGGTGTTCTCGACTCATCCATGTAAAACATATTTTCATATATATATATAGTTATTTATTGTACAGATACCATATTTGTCCAATTTTTTAAAATGGAACATTTTTATTTCAAAGCGGACAGAGAAAATTAATTTTTCATAAATGATATAGCACCGCGGATAATATTTGCATAGCTCCCTTAAAATGATAGAAAACTACTTTATATATTCACTGATATATTATAGAACCATCTTTTCAATTAAATATAAAACAAATGCTTCCAAATAATGCTGAAAATCTCGTCCCGAGATTGTCAGCATTATTTTTTGTTTCATTATTTTTATTCTCACAGGATAGGATTTAGATTCTCATTGTACTTTCTGACTTTCTCGCTTAAATGTAAGGTGGATGGTTGAATGTGAATTCCGCAAGTATACATGGAAGCGTAAGTGGACTATAAATTTGTCATGCTACGACGCCTGGCGTCGCATCTCCGTCTTATGAGGAGAAAAAAAAGAAAGAAATCCCCTTGTTCTTCGTTTCATCATATACACCAGGCGTGCTCGTATTTTTTATGTTCTTTGAACCTCGAAGCTCCAGCTGTCAAAACGAATCTCACCTCGCTTTTACGCCTTATTCTCAAATCTTCACGAATTGCATCCATTTCAAACAGCACTATAATTTACATAAGTAACTTCCGCACAGCATATAATGCAATCGAACTAGAATATGCATGAAACTTTACAAAACAGATATTATATGTATATCAATCACCATAATTCAAATTATTTGATTTCTACCGGCGTCAAATGTGGAATACAGTTTCCTACATGGCCTCTTTGTCTCTATGGTCATTGAATTAGAACTACTCCGAGCTTCTACTTTCGAAATTTATGGAGCAACTTACGATTGCTTATCGCCACTCAGAAATCATCGAAAGTATCCAACTACACTAAAGTGTCGGGAAACTTGGTGGATTTCATTTTAAGATACATCATCAGATTGAACTTTTAACGTTCTGTTGAAATCTCGTTTGAAATCGAAGAAGCGCTGATTTAAGGGTTATTTGATATAGGGTTTATTGATTTGATTGACTTTAAGGATTATAATGAAGGTCAATTATATGTTCTTCCAATTACAGGTTTGTTAATTACACGGAAAAAATTAGACACCGAAATTTTCCTTGACTGTCATCGACTTTAGGATACGTCAAAAGTTTTAAATGTTTTATAAACTTCTTCTAAAATCTGAAATTCCGTGTAGTTGCGGATGTCGCGGGGCGTGACATGCGTAAATGTAAATTGAATTCTATACCTATAGTTTTTCAGATATCTTAAACAAACAAACAAAGGAATTAAATTGAATGTATATGAATCGATAAAATTAATGAAATGCTGGTAAATTCTGTTAAAATGTAATACCTCAAAGGTATTGTAGTAGACTGGTAGAGTAATCGCTATCCCATACGGGACCACGTTCAAAAGGCTAACTTTCACACGTTCCTCACGCTCGACGGCACTTTAGCAGATACTAGTTAAATGCCAGCAATCAAATTAACCCTCTGTTCCAGCTTGGTCTCCATATGCTGGTTTCCACAAAATACACCCAGACAAGGTGAACCATGTAAATTCTCTTGGCTTATAATTCATACAAATGGATATGCTGAGCTATGTTCGACATGTAACTCCGACAAACTCGCAATAGTGCAATCATTTGTTAAATATCCTTCAAAATATTATTCGATTACATAATAAACTTTATTACAATTTAATATTTCAAATATTGAATATGAATGCAAAGTACGTATTATATGTTTTTCATTGAAGGTGGAGAAAGTTTAGAGAAGCGCGTCAAATGCAATTTCGAATACAATGAAACAGTTTTCTATGGAAGCTTAGATAGTTTTTCATACGTATTTTTTTTGTAGGTAGTTTTTTTGTACGTAGTTTTTTTGTACGTAGTTTTTTTGTTCCGTAGTTTTTTGTACACATAGTTTATATGTTCTTTATACATATACAT